>RJWM01027050.1:0-27404 GCA_004363535.1 Dasyprocta punctata | reverse complement strand
TGTCTGACAGGTGCAAGGTTGTGAGTTCCATCCCTGGTGCCAAAAAAAAAAAAAAAGGAAGATACCCAGAAAAGATATGGATGGGTCAAATGAAATTGCTATTTTCACTTTTTAAGAATATTAATTTTCAAAGTAGTTATACTAGGTTATATTCTCACCTTCAGGGTAGAAAGAATTCGTTTCCCCATAGCCTTAGCAACATTTATGATTTCTTTGGGTCCTTGAAGATAGACATTCTTACTGGAGTAAGGTGGAACCTCAGTCTTGTTTTGATTTGCATTTCTTTAATGGCCAAAAATCCTGAACATCATTTTCATGTATTTATTGGCCATTTGTACTCCTTCGTTTGAGAAGTGTCTATTCATTTCAATTGCCCATTTTTAGATTGGGTCTATATTTTGAGAAGTCAAATTTTTTAGGTTCTTCATATATTCTAGATATTAGTGCTCCATTCAAACTGTAGCTTTCAAAATTTTTTCCAGTCTTGTAGGCTGTCTCTTCACCTTGTTGGTTGTTTCCTTTGTTGTGCAGAGGGTTATAATTTGATATAAACCCACTTGGTAATTTGTGGTATCATGTCTTACGCAGTTGTTTTTCTGTTCAGAAAGTCCTTGCCCATTCCCTATGTCTTCAGTTGATGTACACATTTTATATTCTAGCAGATGCGGTGTTTCTGTTTCTAGATACAGATCTACCTTCGTTTTTCTGCATGTGGACAACCAGTTTTCCCAGCATCATTTGTTGAATAAATATCTTTTCTCCAGCATGGGTTATCAACCCCTTTGCCAAAGATCAGTCTATCTTCTGGCAACAACTTCCAGTCCTCCCATTTATAAAATGTGCCCACTCACTCCCCAAACACTTAAACATGTCATATCCTGAAGGTCTGTGTTCTCACCATCCAGATCACATCTTTCCAAATGGTCAGACTGGTATCCAGTCAAGGTAGAGAACCTCCTTTGATATCATGTTACTTTTTCAAATCGACATTATAAGGCAAAGACCTTGTGCTCTGTGGCCTTCCTGGCTCCACCTTTGACTCTTTTCTTTCACAAGTACAACCCAACAAATGACATTCTTGGGTTCCAAGACTATTGTTTATGGTATAAAATTTTCTAAGACTTTTGAAGTCTACTCAGTTGATCCCGTATTTTTGTTGTGTAACTAGTCTTGCAGTAAATATGGGAGTTCAGATATCTCTTTGCATACCAGTTTTATCACTTTTTAGATAAATTTCCAGTAGTGTAATTGCTGAATCACATGGGGTTTTTTTTGTTTTTGTTTTTGTTTTTGGTCTTTTTGTTTTTCTTTTTTGTCGGACTGGGGATTGAACTCACAACCTCGCACCTGCCAAGCAGGAGCTTAAGCCACTGAGCCAAACTCCCAGCCCTATTCTTTTCAAGGCAGGGTCACACTATGTAGTTCAGGCAAGCCGTGCTCATGTCGTAGCCCAAGCGGGCCTCGAGCTCACAATGCTATACCTACTTAAGCCTCCTGTGTGCGTGTTTGTTTTATTTTTAGCTTTTTCAGGAAACTCCATCCTGTTTTCCATAATGATTGTACCAAATTCCCACCAACAATGTATGAGAGCTCCTGTTTTCTGTGTTTTCTTCAGCATTTGTCTTCTTTTGATTTTGGCCATTCTAACTGAAATGAGATGACATCTCGTTGTGATTTTGAGTTGCATTTCCCTAATGATTGGTGATATTGAGTAATTTTTCACACACTTCTTAGTTCTTTATCTTCTTTTCAAGGATGTATAGCCAGATCATTTGAACATTGTTAGATTGGATTATTTCTTTGCTAGCGAGCTGTTCACATTTTGTGGATATTATTACTTTGTCAGATGAATAGTTTGTTAATTTCCTCCCATTCTGCAGGTTGTCTCTTCACTCCATCTCCACACTCTCAAGTTGTTTCCTTCGTAGTACAGAAGTACAGATGTAATGGAAGTACAGGTCGGAAGAATAAGTTCTAGTGAGCAGTAGGGTGAATACAGTTTACAATAATTTATTATATATTTCATTAAAAAGTAGAAGAGTGAAAAGGCTTTCAACACAAAAAAATAATAAATGTTCAAGGAGATGGAAATCTGAATACAGCAATTTGATCATTATCCTTTTATACATATATCAAATTCTCACTCTGATCCCATAAATATACTTATAATGCATCAACTTATTATTAAACAATGTTAAAGCCTATTCAGAAACTTATTTCTTTGTCTTTATCTCCCTGAGAAAACATAAGTTACATTTCAGGATGAATGGCCTCTGTGAAAACCTGGAGACAGAGAAGTTGCAAACAGCTGTGGACTGGAGGAGTCCCCCATCAAGGCCACTGCTGGCGCTGTCAGGACCCAGGTCAGACAGCAGGTGGGAGAGGCAGGCAGGAGAGCGGAGCCCCCAGTGCTCCCTGGACACCTGAGCGCCGCCTCCTGTCCGGTCAGCAGCGGCATCAGATTCTCGGGAGAGCCGAGCCTGTTGTGAGCTGTGCATGTGAGGGGCCCAGGGTGTGCGCTGCTTATGAGAATGTAACCCTGAAATCACCGGTACTCCCAGGCTGTGGGAGAACGGCCTTCCATAAAGCCAGTGCCTGGTGCCAAAAGGCTGCTGCTTTGTGGTGAGTCAATGATTTCTTCTTGGCTCAGGGATAATGATGAAACTATCGTCCACTAAGTCACAGTAGCTCCATCCAAAACACAGCCTGCTACTCTGCGATTTTCCACATCAGAAAGACCCGTGAAGATCTCCAAACCATAGTAAGTGCTCAGTACACACTAGTCACTAGCAAGAGTGGTAGTCATTTATTGATAATAAAGTATTATAATAGTAATAGTACCAAAAATTTTTAATTCTCTAATTAAATAATATTATAATGTAAAGTAACCAGTAGGTGGAGATGTTGAATAATACTTTTCTAAGTTGTCCCAAACCCTGTTCCTGATTTTTAAAGGAAAGAAAAACGGACCCATGAAAACACGTCTACCCAATGTATTCATCTCTTTTTAATGAAAAATATCCGTGAAACTGCAAATAGCTTTGTGAAGCCTTTAAAATAGCCATAAAATGACTGTGTTTGGCTGAGCAGGTGAACTCCGGAGCCGTGGGGAAGGGGCTTTCTCACAGTGCAGGGTCAGTGTTGCCACCTTAGCCTCCGTGCATGCGGTGGGCTCTAAGTTACCGTCTCCTCAAAGCTTTGGATGCAGTGCTTTGAAAGTGGAGTACAAAATGCGAATGATTTGTGAGTGCCCATCTGAGACCCATGTTATGAAAACACAAGGATAGACCCTCACTCCAGTTCCTTTCCTTCTACCGATAGTGGCTACTGAAAAACTCCTGACTTGCATGCTTTCCAAACTTTGTTTCACTTAATCTTCAGAGTCAGGCTGGGAGGTCAGTACTATTTGCTACCTTCTAAGGGAACCGGAATTTAAGACCCTTGGCTGGGTTCATCCAAATCAAGACAAGATTGCAATCTAGTATTGACGGCTCTCATCTGCCTAATCAGATTTCAAAATATCATTGTGGGGTCTTTTTGTTTTGTTTTGATTTGTTTGTTTTGTTTTTTGTCTTTTTGAGACAGGGTTTCACTGTGTGGGGCAGGCTGGCCTTGAACTTACTTTGTAGTCCAGGCTGGCCTTGAACTCACAGCAATCTTCCTGCCTCAGCCTCCCAAGTGCTGGAATTACAGGTATGTGCACCATTGCATTTTTAAACATCTACTTATTAAACATGTACATTCATCCTTGTTTATCAAACACTATTCACAACAACCATGCTGTGGAATTGATCTAGGTTCTTATCAATGAATGTATTTTTTAAAAGTGGCAAGGATTCATAAGAACTGACAAGAGGGCAGTGGCGCTCATGTGGTACTCAGGTGTGCATGGGGGAAAGGGGATGCTCAGGAACACAGACAACAGAGACCCCAATGGGGAAGGCAACTTGAAGAGAAAGTCCACCAGATGAGTTCCACTATGGGGGCCATTTAGCAAAAGAAGTAGAGCCCTTCTTGATCCTGGCAATGCTTACACTCCAGGGTTGGCGAAGACTCCATATTGGGAAAAAAATCCAACCCAGGGAAGAAGACACACACAGCAAACTGGGCCCAGCCTAGCAGCCCCCATCCCGATTCCCTTCCCGCCAGAGACAGAGTTAGCAAGTGAGATTGTTGTAGAGCAGGGCACTAGAGAAAGGAACTCCAGACACTCATTTAGAGGGCAGTGACTGAGTTAGAACAATTGAGCTCCTGGGAAAGAAACCAGGCCTTGGTCCTGGTTAGAGACACACAACCAGACACTGAGAGCCCTGTGGCAGTCAGCACTGGAGTGAGCAGAGATGTGACCAGAGTGACCCACGCAGGAGAAAGGAAGCCAGAGCAGGCCCCAGGAGGCAGTCTCCCACCACTCCCCCAAACACCAGAAGCTCCGTGCCTGTCGGATACCCTGTGGGACTCAGGCCTCCAGGCACCCCGAGCTCCATGCCCATTCCAGACAAGAGAAACTAATTTCACATGCTGGAGAGAGACTCTGTGGGGCGCAACAGAGTTTGGTGAGGCAGAAGCTGTAGAAGAGAACCATGGCTGGGGAAGTGGCACGTGGGCTCACCTGGAGTGGTACAGGAAAAGTAGATGTAAGAAGCTGAAGGCATGAGTACACATTCCTTCAGAAAGCTGTGGAAGATGGGGTGCTTGACAGCCTCCATGACCTCCCCTCCCTGATACGACTGAAAGCATCTGATCATAAGACAGAGGAAAAAACCTGCAAGCCGCACCCTCAGGAGGGATCTGAAACTGAGCAGAGCCCTGCTGGCGGTGGTATAAGAGGTGGGCTCAGCGGTCCCTCTGCACCCTAGGTGCTTCCCCCACTGCAGACCAGAGAGAAGGCACATGAGGGGAATCCACTCAAGGCCCAGGAGCCATCTCCGACCTCCTGGACTCACACACAGAGGACAGATGCTCAGCCCCACAATTGCTACAGGTCAGTTTCTCCATCGCTAAATTCAGGGGGAAGAGCTGAATTCTGACCTCAATATAAATAGAATCTAAAGAACTCCTTACTTTGTATTTTTGAATGTGTGTGGCTGTTTACTTCTCATTCTCTCCTTTATTTGCCTTCACTATAAATACAGGAAATGCTTGCTTATGTGAAGCGGAGAGTAAGAATCAAGCAGTTTAGATACTGTATTTCATGGCCATGTGACATTAATCTTCACCAAAAACTGCGTACAGAGAATTCAAACATAAGATTTCTATTAGCTTATGAACTGGTTCTGACCTCCTCACAATCTCCTCTCAGTCTTTAATTGTATTTCCCAACTGTAAATAAATTAATTCACCTATTAAAATCATCTTTGAAATCAGATCAGATTCTTAGAAAAGAAAAAAAAGCCTCAGTGGTACATGACTTACAAGAAACAAACCTAAGACAAATATAGGTACATTCCAGTTGAAAGGAATATAGGGGGAAATACACACAAGGTAAACACTTGCTGGAAGAAAACAGATGCTAGGGTTTAGTCCCAAACATGATAGAATTTAAGAGAAAATGTATTAGTAGGGATAAAGTGAGAAACCCCCCAAACGCAGCCATCACAAACACGGATCTCTGTGTCCAGCGATGTGGTTTGAACTGTGCTGCCCCAGTGCTGGTTATGCCACTGGAAGTTGAGTAAAATCTTAAATGTAAGAATCCTAGAAAAAAGTAAGTAAATAATCTGACTACTATACTTAGTTCAACCTAGTGTTTTGTATTATTACATGAAAAAAATTTATCAATGGACAGCTATTAACAGCATCTTAAGAAACAGGAAAACACTAATCAAGTAATTTTAATTTTTTGCCTCTTTCTCTGTAACTCACAGTTACTACTCTATCAGGTTTTCCTGGTTCTCAAACTAGGAGTCATCAGAGCCCTTTCTGCTGACATTCTAGCAATCCCCAGAATTATAACCCCTTAATAATGTATGCTGCTTATCTTGTATCTCCTGGAAGAGTTTTTATTTTTTAAGTAGGTTGTTTTTTGTTTATTTTATAACCACAAGAAAATATTTGCATCATCTCTCATTTACTGAAGCATGTACCATGGGTTTTAGACTAACCATGAATGTGAGATATAAAAATACTCCAAGTAAGGGTCTTAAAGACAATAACCCTGCTGAGAGGGCTCTGGACCGATGCAGTCAACTCCTCCCAGGCCCCATCCTCAGGACACCGGGTCTAAGTTAAGAGGACACTAGGTCTCGCTTCCAACCCAGTAAATGGTTTGCATTTCAACATAACCCACTGAGTGCGCATACTCAGTGGACACTAGAGGCACATCCTAGATAACACACTTCAGTGACACCCCAAATCCAGCTGGAAACTACAAGGCACCTCTCTCCCTTTCAAGGGCTCCTGCTCTATTTCTTTGAGTGTGTATTTTTAAAACTCTGCCTGATAAATCCCTTTATGCTTCTGAATGGGGGAAGTGGGGGACAAGGTTCAAAAGTAGGAAAACGTTAATTATCATTCTTTTCCTGTTTTCCCCTTTACTGTCTTTGCAGACACATGGGGAAACCCTTTGATCTTCTGTCTTTTCCAAGATACATATGTTCTGTTATTTTTAATAAACACAAAGAATACTGAAGTTCAAATCCAATGTTTCTGCCACATTTCCTTAAAATAATATTTATGTCCTTAGACATACAGTTTGTATTTTTCTTTTATTCCATTTTATCTGATATTTTAGGATAAATATAGTAACAGTACAAAATACTGAGAAATATTACTGTATGTGGCTTTCTTATCTACTTCTAATTATAATCCATTCAGCCAAGTAATCTGGGATCCTAAATCTTCAATGTGTCTATATATGGAAATCAGAAAAAAAGGCATTTTTACAGTAATTTTGGTAGGACAGATGCTTGATCTAAATAAAAACAAAACCAAAGCTTCATTCTTCCTTTTTTGTGAAGTGTAAATTCTATTTATCTCATAGAAATCCATTTCTTAGCAGAATGTTATTTACAAATCAAAACTGCTCATTTCTGAGGAGTAATAACTTGAAATTCTTTACACAGAGCAAGTACTAAAGATTTCTGTATCAAAATATTATTTTTTCCATTTTTATTAGCCCATGTTTGCATCTTTACGTTCCTTGTGGGGAGTTGATGCATGAACATTAACACCTCCTAATTTTTTATCCTCTTCCTTTCTTCCCCTCTCCCTATGTCTATTGATTCCCTTCCCACTTAAGAAAAATCTATCTCCCTACTTCCTATTATCTATCCTTTGTTTTGCTTTTCATTTATATTTTGGGTTTCTCAGATGTGTAATGTTTAAGCTGGTGTGTCTGATTTATTTCACTGAATATTGTATTCTCAAAGTGCATCTATCTCTTTCAGATGACTCAAGTTTGTTTCTTCAAGATGATTTTGTTCTACACATCTTTGTACCATACCTAATACTGGCCAAACAGTGAGGTTGACATTTGGAAGCTGTACTTAAACAAAACCTCCAGGAATTCAAGTTTTGTGGAAAACACAGGTGGAGAGGAAACGGTTGCAATACTCTGAAGCAAGTATCAGGAGTATTGACTTCTATTTTTCAGAAGGAAGTAGTTCAATATTTTTCAAATGCCAAAATAAAAGGGTCTGAATCATATTAGCAGCAAAAGTACTTTTGGGAATGAAAGGAAAGTGAAGACACAGTTGAAGGAAAACAGAGTTTAGCAGCAGCAGACCTGTCCTAAAAGAATGGCTACAGGAAGTTCTCTAAACAGAAGGAATGATTAAAGAAATCTTTTTTATTTTTTTATTTTGCATGTGTGTGCTTTTTTATTTTAATGAGAAGAAAGAAAAAATAGAAATAAACATAAACAATTTCAAATCAGGTTAATAGAAGAGTGAGAATAATTAATACAGTGTGTACTGTTATATTCACAGTAATTACTCAGGCTATAAGATATAGGTACAAAATATTGTCCAAACAATATTAGCAGAAACCTTTCTTTCAGTGAACTAAGAGAAACTAGCTGTATAACTATCTGAACTATCTTGTGAATATATATATTTTTTCCTTTTCTCTTCCTTGCTTTCCCTTTTCCCCATCAGTTTTTCTTCTTTTGAACAGTTTCTTCCCAATTCACAGTATCTATTATATATTTTCAATCTTATTTACTCTTTCAGTTTCTTACACTAGGGAGACAATATGATGATTACAAAGGCGAGCCTGATTTATTTCTTTTATGAGTATGGTCTCAAGTTGCATCCATTTACCTATAAAAGTCTCAAGTTTATCCTTCCTTATGGCTGAGTAGTACTCCAGTGCTTTTTTATCTATTCCTTGGTTGATGGGCATTTGGGTTGTTTCCAAGATTTAACTACTACAAATTGTGCTGCTATAAATATAGGTGCACATATATTGCTGTTATATGATGCTTTTAATTCTTTTGAGAGGTACCCAGAAGGGAAATAGTTGGATTATTGGAACCTCTTGTCATAGTTTTGGGAGGAATTTTCACATTGATTTCCATAGTGGTTGCACCAGTCTGCACTCCCACCAACAGTGGAGAAGGGTTCCTTTTTTCCCACATCCCCTACAGCATCTGTTATTGGTTGATTTTTTGATAATAGCCATTCTTACTGGGATGAGATGGAATCTCAGTGTTGTTTTAATTTGCATTTCTCAAAGGACCAATGATATTGAACATTTTTTCATATATTTACTTGCCATTTGTATTTCTTCATCTGAGAAGTGTCTATTCAACTTAGTTGCCCATTTTTGGATTGGGTCTTTGGATTGGGTCTTTGAAAGAGAAAGACAGGGAACCACCAACAGGAAAATAACATGAAAAAGATAAGCTAATACATAACAGTTATAGTCATCAGTATAAGTGATCTCAACTCACCAATCAAAAGAAACAGACTGGCAGAATGGATCAAGAAGCAAGTTCCAACAATATGCTGCATTCAAGAAACACACTTAACCCAAAAAGAAATTCCTATACCAAAAGTCAAAGGATGAAAAACAATTCTCCATGGTACAGGAACTCAGAAAAAAGCAGGGGTAGCTATTCCATCTGCAGACAATGTAAACTTTAAGCCAAAACTGATCAAAAGAGACAAAGAAGGTTACTACATACTTCATAAGAGAAAACTCCAAGAAGGGATAACAATCATAAATATATATGCACCAACACCAGTATACCCAACTACATAAAACAAACATTAACAAACATGAAAAACTAAATAAGGACTAATACAACTGTAGTGGAGGACCTTAATACCCTGTTCTCACAAATAGATAGATCAGCTAGACAAAAAAATCAACAAAGAAATATCAGAATTAAACTAAGCTTGTGCTCACTTTGGCAGCATGTATGCAAAATTAAGCCAAGCCTGTAAACAAATGAAGTTGATAGATGTCTTCAGAGTGTTCCACCCCAAAACATTGGAATACGTATTCTTTTCAGCTGCACATGGGATGTTAGCCCACAAAATATGCTTAAGTAAATGTAAAGGAATTGAAATCATCCCATGCTTGCTACCTGACCATAGCTCAATAAAACTGGAAATCAGTGACAAAAGAAATCACAAAAGCTACATAAACACATGGAAATTAACACCCTTCTGAATAACCAATGGATCATAGAAGAAATTAAAGAACAAACTAAACAGTATATACAATTTTTTGTAATCAGGAATTGAACTCAGGACCTTGTGCTTGCCAGGTAGGCACTTATGTCACTGAGCTATATTCCTGGCCCCAGTATATACAACTAAATGATAATGCCGATACAACATACCAAAACTTACGGAACATAATGAAAGCAGTCCTACTGATTTGGGAAAACTGATCCCGGACCTCCGAATGATGTGGAGGAATGAAACTCTCAGCCTACTATACGTATGGTGCGAGTTTGTGTTTTTTAAAATCGAAGAATGAATTTTAGGAACAACAGAGGGTAAGAGCAGAAGATATTTATTGAGAGAAAGAAAGCTTCTGTCTGAGGGACAGAAGGGGGCCCGAGTGGGTTGCCAGGGACTCTGTTATATTTAGGGACTTTTATAGAGTAAAACCATGATGGGGAAAAACTGGGAACTCGCAAGGCAGACGGGCATAAGGTGGAACATAACCATGGTTAACCAATAAGATTAATTGCTCAGGTAGAATTGATTAAATTAAGGACAAATGAGGAGGCGAGTTACGTAGTAAGCGAAGGATGCTTAAGGATAATGACTCTTCCTGTAAAAGGGTGGGATACTGATTTCTGACTTTCTCAGGGTGATATAGAACTATTTAGAATATCAATTCTTAACATAGGGGTGTATTTGTTTTGCCTTTTGTCTTGATATCTGGCCTGCAGGGAGAGGTGTGGGTCTCCTCCAAGGTCACCAAGACCTCTGGTTTTCTATGCCCGTTTCCTTGAGGGCCTAGCCCTGTCTGACTGCCTATAATATTTCTGTGTAACTCAGCTGCCTGTAACACTACTAGGGAAATTTATAGCAATGAACTCTCACATCAGAAAACAGAACAAGCTCAAACAACCTAATGCTGGACCTCAAACTTCTAGGAAAAGAAAAATAAATCAAACCCAAAGCCCATACAAGGGAGGAAATTATAAAGATAAGAGCAGAAATTAATGCAATTGGGACTAAGAAAACAATACAAAGAATCAATGAAGTGAAAAGTTGGTTCTTTGAGAGAAAAAATAAAATTGATAAACCATTAGACAACCTCATCAAAAAGAAGAAAGAATTTTTTTTAATTTATTGGGTTTATTGGCACATTTTAGTTATACATAATGATTACATTCATCATAGGGAATTTGTAACTGTACATGATATATCTTGACTCTTTTTCCCCATTCCCCTCTCCTCCCTTAAGCCCCTCTTCCTCTACCTATTTACAAAAGCTTTGCTTCCATTTAAAGAGGCACTTTAAGAATATCCAGGGTAAGCCGGACGTGGTGGCGCATGCCCTTAATCCCAGCACTCGGGAGGCTGAGGTAGGTGGAGTGTTGTGAGTTCGAGGCCGGCTTGGGCTACAACGCAAGTGCAAGGCCAGCCTGAGCTATCATGTACAGTTACAAATTCCCTATGATGAATGTAATCATTATGTATAACTAAAATGTGCCAATAAACCCAATAAATTAAAAAAAATTCTTTCTTCTTTTTGATGAGGTTGTCTAATGGTTTATCAATTTTATTTTTTCTCTCAAAGAACCAACTTTTCACTTCATTGATTCTTTGTATTGTTTTCTTAGTCCCAATTGCGACCCTGCCTCAAAAAACCAGGGCCAGGAGTTTGACTCAGCAGCTTATGCGCCTGTCAGGCAGGTGCGAGGTTGTGAGTTCAATCCCTGGTGCCGAAAAAAAAAAAAAAAAGAATATCCAGGGTTTGTTTTCGTGAGAGTTGGTAAATAACAGATACAAAAGTGGTTATTATCACAGGGGATGTCCTATGCTCACAGATGGCTAGAAACAAGAGCTGGGCACACTGAGATGGGGCACAAAGGAAAGTGCGTGGGAATGTGGGAGGAATGAGACAGAATGTGTAAGGACATTTAGAATTAGTTTGCATACATTTCATGGGCTTTGGAGAGTGGGAATATCTTTAGTTATCTAGTACCTGGCTTGAGACAATTAGGGCAAATGTTTCATAGTGTGAGAGTCTGACAAATCTGTTATCAGGAGTATGAATTCCCAGGATTGGTCAGTTTACTTACAAAAGTGAATTGTTTGCTGACTTTAAGAATCAGTTAGGACAGGTGTGGTGGCACACACCTGTAATTCCAGCACTCAGGAGGCTGAGGCAGAAGATTGGCAGGATTTCAAGGCCGACCTGTGCTACATAGTGAGTTCAAGGCCAACCTGAGCTACAGAGCAAGGCCCTGTATCAAAAACACCCCCAAAAAAAAAAATCTTGCCAAAGGACAATCCTTCCAGTGTCAACAATACCCCAACATGTCAAAACATCAAGAGTGAGAATTAAAAACACATGACTAATGCAAGAAGGAAATTTGAAACATCAGGAAAGAAGAAAGAACAGTGGAAATAAAAATATAGATGGAACACATTATCCTCTGTCTCTTAAGTTCTCCAAATTATGACTGACAGATGAAGTACAAATTACAGCACAATCTAACATGATTTTAAATGTATGTAACTCTTATAAATCTTTTGCCAGATTAATACATAAGTAGTTTATTTTTCGAGCATGAAAACCAGAAGTGGAATATTTTTAAGCAGAGATAAAATACAAGCATACTCAAAGCACAAGGAAAAATGTGTCAAAATGTACAGAAGTATGACATGCGTTCAATCTGACTCAAAACACAGAGGGAAAGAACCAGAAGAAGGGTTGGTGTTGGGGTACAGGGTGTGAAGGGCTATGAATGTATCACAGAGGAAGCTAGGTGTTGCAAAATCAAAGATGTCCAGGAAATGTATAGTGGATCATGCAGAGGAAGCAGGTGCACAGATTTGCATTTCAGAAGCTTTATGTTAATATGACCATACCAACAGCTTGTATTATTAGAGTCCATATTTGACAGATGCCACAAGTGTTTGCGTTCATTGATTCATTTCACAAACATTTGCTGATAGCCTTATACATGTCAGGTTCTGATTTACTTGCTCAGAGTATGACTTGGGAAGGAAGGATAAAAAAGGGAAAAAAATCCTGCATTCTTGTAATTCAAGTATTCCATAGTACATTGTTTTATGAATACTGGAGAAAAAGTTCAAAATCTATCATTTTATTTCATTTCCTTTTCCTTCCTGACTTCTTTGTAGAATCATAATCTTTCTATTATAACGCACAGAGAGTGAGACAGAGAGATAGAGACAGAGACAGTGAGCTGTCATAAAAATGATGGCTAAAAATTTAATACTTCCAAATACTATAAAGAGCAATATTCAAAACTATCAGTGACTCTTTCTTAAACTCTAAGAGTATTGCAGACATTAAGAAAAGTAAGCTGGGCATGGTGCCACTTGCCTGTAATTCCACTCAGGAAACTGAGGCAGGAGGATTGCTATTTGAGGTTAGCCTGGGCTCCATAGTGAGTTCAAAACCAGGCTGAACTATATATCAAGGCTCTATTTCAAAACAAACAAACAAACAACAACCAAAAAAAAAAAGACCAGAAAAGCATAATTCTGTGAATATGGTTTTGTTATATTTTAAGATGGTATATTATTTACAAGATACAGAAATTGTAAATTATTCCACTTGTCTGTTTATGAAACAATAATATGTAATGCATATTATACATTCATGAGAGTTCTTATCAGGGTCATTGATGTCATAACAGCTAAACCCAATGGTCAATTCCCAGTCCTCCTCTGATTTCACCCAAGTAAGATCTGACCACGCTGACCTGTCCTAGAAACACCTTCTTCATTCCCTACGGTTCCTTGGTCTCCTTGGCCGCACTTTCTCAGGCTGTTGGCTTTCCCATATTCCTGCACCGTGTGCCTCAGGCATCAGCCTTGGTTTTGTCTCTTTAACAACTTTATCAGAATTTGGTGAAGAGATCTCTCTGGTTCCTGGATTCAATATCATCTACATGCTGATTATTCCACTTGTACATTTCTATCTCAAACATTAATTTTGTATTTTGCACTTCTGTATCCTATTGCTCATCTGACATCTTTTCTTAAATGTGAAATTATAGATATTTCAAACTCAGAGGTCCAAACTTGAAATTCTGATATTGCCCACTTCAAACTAGCACATCTTCATTCATATTTATTGCATGTACTAAAAACTTGGTGCTTCCAGTTGCTCAGAATAAAAACTTGTGGTCGCCCTGACTCCTCTCTTTTTCTTATATCTCACATTCAGTTCATTACAACAGCAGATTGTGCTGACTCCATATTTTAAATATTTTCAGAATTTGACTACTTCTCTCCTCCACTACTCCCAGACTCATGGGAGGCAATATTACCTCACCTGAATTATTACAAGTTACCAAGGTGCCTCCAAGCTATTCTCAGCACAGAGACAAATGATCCTTTAAAAGTCATGGTCAGAATATAACACTTCATAACCCAAAATCGCCCAGTGACTCCCTTTTCAGGTGCAGACCAGTCTTTAAAGTGACGTGAAAGGCCTCCAGCATTTCCCTGCTTCCTCTCTTGCTGTTCTCCCCTTTCTCCCTTCACTCCAGATGCACTGTTGCCCTGCTGGTCTGCCTGGTGGCCCTCTGCAGGCCTTGATCCTGCCCCACCGGCTCACTCTCCCCTCCCAGTCCACAGGGCTCTGTCCATGCTCCCTTGTAAGTCTGCTCATGTGTCACCCTCATGGCAACCTCGACGGCCAGCTTGCCTGACTAAAATTTCAATTCCAGTCTGGAATTTTTTTTTTTTTTTCCCACCAGGGATCAAACTCACAACCTCATGCCTGCCAGACAGGCACTTAAGCCATTGAGCCAAACTCCTGGCCCTAGTTTTTTGAGGCAGGGTCACACTATGTAGCTCAGGCCAACCTCGAATTCACAACCCTCCTCCTACCTCAGCCTCCCGAGTGCTGGGATTAAAGACGTGTGCCACCACGCCCAGCCACCCAGTCTGGAATTTTTATGTCCATCAACTGCCACATTGTTGTTCATAATCCTTTTAATTCCTCCTAATAAGCTATAAAACACACAATTGTCCATGTCATGTCATGTAATGTAAACTTCATGAAGGATTTTTCCTTGCTGTGTTCATTCAGTTTCTCTGGCTTCTAAAACAATGCCTCATACACTATTTGTTGAACAAATAAATATGCTATAGGACTAATGTAATATGTCTCTTCCACAAGAAAATAAAGCTTTCACAGGCAAATCAGAAGCATTTTGATCAAATGCTAGGTAATTGTCCAAGGGTAATTTAGATAAAGTAAGCAATCCTAGAGTGGAATTACCAGCAAAACAGACCCATATTCTCACAATGCCTCCCCTCAAGAAATTTGATAACAGTCTTCAACATAAGTGTATTTGTAATTCAAGTTCATTTATTGTTTCCACTTTGCATTTTCTTCTCTACAGATTTAAAGGATTATATAAACTTACTTTTGTAGCATTTGTGGAAAAATTGATGGACACAGAGTCAAACAAAACTTCTTACTATTAAAGAATCTAACCTACCAGAACTCTACATATCAAACATGGGTAAATGTGCTCTTTCTAAATTAGTAATCTGTAACTGTCATGTTTATCATAATCCAGAGGTTTTGTATGCGCTTGTTTTAAAAAGCTCTATTATCTCTTTATACAAGGAAGAGTTTGAAGGAAATGTTCAGTGACTGTTTGCCAACCCAAGCAGCCAGATCTGCATTAATTCACTAACTGGTTTAGCCATAGTTGTCTCTCTTTGTTTAAGGGATTAAGCCTGTTGATTTTTTGGAATCACAAGGAGGAAGCCTGAGTGTCTCTCCTCCACAATGCCATTTTGTCCTCTAAAAATTGCCTTAACCTCTGATTTTTGCTTGTATTAACACAGAAACTGCTAATGGCAAGTTCTCTTACTTCTGAGCAGTCTCCTACAGACTTTTCACTGATGAGCTATTCCTATGATAGAACTTCTGAATCTGTCAACTAGTGACTTATCATTTGGCCTCCTTCTTGCTAGTGAACTGAGTTCATGAGCTGTGTGTGTAGCACATATAACAGGTTATTTATACATACAACACGAGATGCCACACTCACAACATGAGCTGTGGGCTTGCTGGAGTACTGTGTTGAACACAAATAACCAGTAGGTACTGGGCAGTCTGTCTGTCCTCCCAGGAGCCAGGTGCTTACACCTGGCCTCATTAGGGGAAGAGCACAGGATAAATAAATAGGGAAGCAGGTGTTATGCTTCCCCAAACAAATTCTCTTCTGATATTACAAACTGGAGAAAACCAATGTGAACTAGGACCTTCTACCTCTGGCTTATGAGTGGTCTTCACCAATATTCAGCCTTCAGAGTTCTCTGGTGCTGTGAATTTCTTACATCTACATCCATACAGCTAGGAAAGGCAGTTTAAACTGTAATTTCTGTGTTTATCAATGTATTCATCCATTTATTCAACAACTAATTTTTGAGTGTCCACTCTGTGTAAGCTCTGTAAAAGATACTTAGTATATCCTAATAAAAAATGTGAACTTAATACCTATCCTTGTAGAGCTCCCAAATACAATGGAGTAAATGAACAATAACCAACAACTAAGAGTGACAATTTTGATAAATGATGAGAAGAAAACAAGTTTTCTGAGGAAGTCTCATTTAAGCCAAAATCAAATACAAAAAGGATGAATATATTCTAGTTTTAACATCTGCAAGGTAAAAAGAATACTTTATGCTTTCTCAACTTTGAACCCAACATAGTAGTGTGGGGTGAAGTAGTTTTTCACAAGTTTAAGTATCTACCTGGTATGCAGAAAACGTGGTAAATCATAGGTAACGTAGTTTGGAAGTGCTAAAGAAAATTTATTTTATAAATGCTACATTATTTATTTACTATGTTAAAAGAGAGCTAAATGGTTAACTTGGGCTATGTCCCTCTACATAAAAAAAAACTTTTGGATTGTGAGACATTCACTCAAGTAACTAATTTTAGTATCAAAACACTAAACTAGTGACTAGATTTTCATTAAATTTACAATTTGGCATAACATAAAAATGGCTTTCAAGCTTATCCAATCTCTTAACACTAAGGTTAGGTTTTAGTTTTTTATTAACTCCATTGAAAATAGAATTTGCAGTATGAAAGATTCAGCTAATACATGAGAAGGAGAAGCAATGATTGGATCCTGAGATAGATGACTGGTAGACCATTTGGGACTTTGATTACTTTGTCTGTTTCATAATTAGTGCTGACTTAGGTAAAATAATTAATTTTGTGACTGTAACTATAACATCAAGTCTAAGGGAGAAGATGAAATACAACATACTACAATAAAAGGTAGAACTAAATGATAACCTAAAATATTCAAATTCTGCTCTTAAGGAGAATGTGTGTGTGATCTACACATCACAACAAAATAATAACAGTCAACTTTTTGTTTAATTGATAGAAAATAAAAATAGCTTTAAAAATAATCACTTTAAGTTGGTCGTGGTGGAGCACGCCTTTAATCCCAGCACTCGGGAGACTGAGGTAGGCAGAGCATTGTGAGTTCGAGGCCGGCTTGGGCTACAAGGTGAGCACAAGGCCGGCCTGAACTACATAGTGCGACCCTGTCTCAAACACTAGGGCTGGGAGTTTGGCTCAGTGGCTTAAGTGCCTGCCTGGCAGGTGCAAGGTTATGAGTTCAATCCCCGGTGCCACACACAAAAAAAATAATAATAATAATCACTTTACCTACTGTGAACTAATAACATACTATAGACTATTACTGTTCCTGATTTCCCCAAGAAAACTACCCTTCTTAACTTCATTTTGTGGTAAAGCTGTAAGTAGATCTGGTCTTAGGGTAGTGACCTAGCTGTGTTCTAACCTTGGGTGGATGAGAAGTAGGTTGTGGGCAATTGTACTTCAGTATGTAACTTTCGAGTGATGATATCACACTATGATATGCCTGTCAAACATGGTGAAATTGATGGAAGATTAGTGAGGATGACGTGAATGTCAAACAAGTAACAACAAAGGGAGAATGTTTTCTCAAGGAACATTCCTGTGCTTCTTGGGAAGCAGACCTCCATCTATTCAGACAGACAGTGGTTCTTCACTTTTGTGGAGTTAACAGAACCCTTTATAATCTGTTAAAAGTACTAAATGCTCTTCCTCAGAAAAATCTACATATTCATGTTCACTCAAAATGTGTATGCAATTTCAGGGTATACACAGGCTTCCATAAATTCTACCCGTAGATCTCTCATGCTGTTCTGATGTAAGATACTCTCCTGGGGTAAACACTAAAAATATTAATTCCCTAGTGTTAAAGCTGTACCATAAGGGAGACTTTGTTATAAGCAGTGGCACTGCGGGAAGGAAGATGGTGGGCTGTGGAGCACAGGGCTGCAGCAACAGCTGATTCTTCCTCGGACAGCAGTGCTGGAGTACTGAGTCGGGAGGGTCACCGGGGCCAGGCACCCAGCAGGGAAAGAATGCAAGAGGAGCAAAGTCTGACTCAATTATTCAAGACCTGACAAAGGCCAGTCCTCCTCTTTGTGGTATATTTGAATCCAACTAAATGAAATTAATTTCTTAGCTATTCACACAAGTGGGCCCATTAAGGAAACTCTTTGCCTTGTAATTTTACTGCAAGCAAAGCCATATAGAATTGAGTGATTTTAAGTACAGTGATATAAATAATGAACTGATAGTTTTATTTCTATGGCTGAACGATAGCAGTAAAAGCTGCTGGTAATATCTAGTGAGAAGCATAGCTTGAATTGTTTTCCTCGTGCTCATCTCTTTAATATGAGCTTATCGATGGCTTATTAAGATGATCACACTGAGTCAGTTCTTTCTAAAGCAGTTAAATATACAATAAAACTGCGGTCATGTGTTTAAAACAGTAAACACTGAGATGCACAAAGCATAAAACTCCATCTGAGCCTTCGAAAAGCTTCAATCTGGTTGAAGAGGAGATAGCACATGAAAAATTAGGAAGGGAAAATTGAATAAATTTGTGAGACAGTAACTCAGGAGACATGAGCTCCAAGTGCCCAATCACAGGGGTCAGGCTCAGGGTTCAGGGCTGTTTCCAAGAGATCAGCTTCTCCTGTCCTGCTTCATGCTAAGGGATTACTGTGGAAAGTAACACATCACAACTGGAAATTGCTCTCAAATTTAATGTTGGTCAAATAAAATGTAGCTATGGTATTGTTTTGAGTACCTGCTTGTTTTAGCTAAATATATTTTTGCTTGTGTAGCTATGAAGAAACAATGAAGGAGGACGATAGCACTGGGCAGTGGATGAGAGCTCGTCTTGATTTTCTTGTTTGTTTGGTTGCTTGTCTGGTTTGGTTTTTTTTGAAACAGGGGCTCACTGTATAGCCCAGGCTGTCCTCTAACTCATGGTAATCCTCCTGGCTCAGCCTCCCGAGTTCTGGGGTGACAGGGTGCGCCACCACGCCGGCTCGGAGCTCGTCATCAGCGTGGGCGTGGGGAGGCTGTGACCCTGGCCTCCTCTGCGGGTGCGGCCCGCTGGCCTCGGTGCGAGCAGCGCTAGTCCTGCAGGCCTCTCTTGCAGACGGCTGAGCGCCACTGCCCTACCTTTATTCCCTTAATCCGAAACACGTTTCAGATTGTAAATTGTCTTGCTAACACAGATAGCACAGAGAACAGTCCTGCAAGAAAACAGACGCTAACTTCACGTGCCTGAAAGTCCAGAGCTGGCGCGACTCCCTGCCTCGGGTCCGTTATGTAGGCTGAAGCAGGATGAGGCGCAGCCGATGTCATCGCGGGAGCACCCTGTCCTCGCTGTCACCGCAAGCGCCTGCCTGATGCCAGACACAGCCTCTCTGGCCATCCACCTCCTCCTTCCCACACTGGCCGGAGTTTCTTTCCATTTCCACAAAATCTGCCTAAAACTTCAGGCTATTAAAACTCTTAACAATACTATCCCTCTCTCTTCATCTAAAAAGCTCCATTGGGGCTGGGGACATAGCCCAGCAGCATAGTGCCTGCCTGGCAAGCACGAGGCCCTGAGTTCAATTCCTAGTACAAAAAAAAAAAAAAAAAAAAAAAAAAAAAAAAAAAAAAAAAAAAAAAAAAAAAAAAAAAAAAAAAAAAAAAAGACACAATAAATAAATAAATGGTAAGCATCCATTGAACTTTTATTATGTATTAGGCACTATATATAATATTTTGTATATGATAACTGATAAAAGAAAATCAGTACAGAGCAACTCTGGGACCTGGGATGATCAAATGTTGAGAAGAACTTTGGAAGTATCCTTGAATGTGGAATGTGCTGTCTCTGCCTTAAGCTAGCACACGTGCTAGGAGAGTCCTGCTGGACTTTTATGCAGGAACTATTGAAGTGGAATTCTCATTTACCTAGTTTCCAACCATAAGAAATTAAAATCAGAAAACTGAAAAATGAGGTTTGAGTCTAAGATGATGGCAATAAAATACTAACAACAAATTACAAAAAAAAAAATCAGACATATCTCATATTGCAAAGTACTAAACTGAATATTTTAAACTGATGCAAATTCAAAGAAAGAATTAAATTCTGTACTGTTGCCTCCATTTAAGAACTGTAGTCTCTGCCACTACCCTTTTAAAAAGTTTTCACTAAAAATCATTTTCAAAGAAAGTTTAGATCCTTCAAGAGGTAAACTTCATGTATCCAAAAACTGTTATAAGGCATAACTGTGAATAAAAGGAGATATCACCATATCTGTAGAATGTGTTTTATATTGTAAAAACACATTTCTCAACAGCTTTGAAATACCAGTCTTTCTTCAAACTCTTGCTGTGATACACAGCATTGAAGTGATCAGTAATTTCACATTATTATTTGGAATCAAACCGGGGTATGAAATCTATGACACCTGTATGGAAGTCACAGCAGCAATGGTGGCCACAGAGGTTACTTCCTAAACTCAACTGTGGAGTTTTGGTGCGACTCTTCCAGCTACACGCGAGAGGATGAGAAAAATAAAAAGACAAAGCTGGGGTCAGTTGGAGCCCTCACTCTCCTGATGGGAGGAAAGGTACTGGCCCCTCACTGCAGGGATGTTTATTTATACCTTTTAGCAACCTAATATCACATGACACCCTGTTGTCCTAGCAACCCACTTCTCAGATTGTCTTAGGTCTAGATGTTCTCTAGGCTGAAGTAGCTTCTTCACGTGACTTGCTCTAGGCTCTCTTTGTTCTTGGAATGATCATGTCCGGATCATGCCCTAAATCAATTTCCAGCTTCAACGGCTCCCAACAGATAGATACTATCCATTCTGCATAATCCATTCTATATAATGGATTTGCATAAGATCTCAAAATATATAACTTTCTGGAGGTGCAGTAAAGAAATATAAATAAAGAGTTCTATTACTTTATATATACTTTTAAATATAAATAAAGAGTTCTATTACTTTATATATGGTGGATATAACAAATTTAAGCCCAGAATGACAAAACAAAAATAATTATATAAATACATCAGAGATAGATTTTGACTCAAAATCTCTACACTATGGACAATGGTAGTCAGGTGATAATAAGAGAAGTAGACTAGCCGGGCGTGGTGGTGCACACCTTTATTCCAACACTGGGGAGACTGAAGTAGGAGGAGCATTGTGAGTTTGAGGTGGGCTTGGGCTACAATGAGAGCACAAGGCCAACCTAAACTACATAGTGCAACCTTGCCTCAAAAAGCAAGGGTTGGCAGTTTGGCTCAGTGGTTTAAGTGCCTACCTGACAGGTGTGAGATTGCAAGTTTGATCCCCAGTGCCACAAAAAAAAAAAAAAAAAAAAAAAAAAAAAAAAAAAAAAAAAAAAAAAAAAAAAAAAAAAAAAAAAAAAAAAAAAAAAAAAAAAAAAAAAAAAAAAAAAAAGAGAGAGAAAGAAAAAGAAAAGTAGACTACTTTAACAAATACTAGTTAATGTAAAAATGTAATATCAATGACAGAACAAAGGAAAGGGAGCTCTATGGGAGAAACATTGATCTTGCAGGGGGTTTCATAACAACCAAGGTTTAGCAAAGGTCCATAGAATGCTAGTGTTTGGTTAAGTTTTCTCCTTTAATTTTAATAAGAATGCTTTTATTTCACAATAAAGAAATATTCAATAACTTTCCCAAAATTATTGAAGGTAGGATTAAAAGTTTTGTCTGGGTCTAAAACCTATATTATCTACTATACCCCTTCCTTGCCTACTGTTAAGTAGCAAAAAAAAAAAAAAAAAAGCACCAAACAAACAAAACCTCACTAAGCAAAGTAACATGGTGCTATTGCAGCTGTGGAAGGCAATAATTCCAGTAATTCTCCATAAAATAAAGTCATGAAAGCTATAAATCTAGCAAAACATTTCATGCATTAAATAGGTCTCCCAAAATGCTGATGTGTACTCAGCTCAATCAGGGGTTGGGAAGCCAAAGCCTACAGAATAATTGTGACTCTTAGCTATTGAACTATCAAACTAAGAAAGATTTTGAAGGTTTTTTGGTATGTATGAATACCAGGAATCGAACTCTGGACCTCATGCTTGCCAGACAGGTTCTGCACCACTAAGCTTTATCCCCGAACCAAAAGTCTTGAAATTTATTAAAAGGTTTTAACAAGAAAAATGCAATAAGGAATGTAAAGACCATATGTGAACAACAAAGCTTAAAATATTTTATTTTTGGTCTTTTACACAAACATTTGTTGACCCCAGACTAGATGAGTTTACCTAATTAGCAAAGTTATGGACTAAACAACAAATATACTGTGTTTAATCTCAAATGTACTGTGTTTACTTGACTGGCTGCATTTTGTCTGTATTTACCTCCAAATTTTTAAACATCTACTATTGGTCCTGGCCTGAGGTTTAAGCTAGATGTAGATATATATATATATATATATATATAGTCACATAAATGGAGATAGAAGACAGATTGTACTATACACCATATGAAATGGTTAGAGAGCACCGATCCAAAACCTGGTTTTGGTGGTATTTGATTTAACTATTTGTACAGTAGGAACCAATGGAAAGGGCAAGATAGGAGAAGCCAGGAAATTTAGGAAAAGTCTATGGAAACTCATAGAAATCAAAGGAAGGAAAACCTACTATAAACAACCACTAGAAACTTATCAACACTGTCACTGAAAGAGTCTGTCCACTTCCAGGTGAGCTATGAATCAACTGCAGAAATCCTAAGTGACAAAATTTGTTTTCCTTCCTTTTTATGAACTGTGCCCAATGACTTCTGTCAAACTAAAGCAATGGCCCAACTAATTCAGAAATCTGGATGGAACTAGATCAGTGTCATAGCCACAGATGGTGACCATGGACAACTGTCTCTCAACACATTTGCAGTTCAGACTGCAGCAGATGATGTGTGTATAGCTTACAAAGAGGTTCTCCCAGCCTTCCTCTCTGATAAGTCCATCAAGGTCAGGATCAATCGAACACTTGAAAAAATCATCGCAGAACCCCAGGTTAATGTCATTGTGGTATTTCTGAGGAAATTCCACGCTTTCAATCTCTTCAATAAAGTCATTGAAGTGAATATAAATAAGATGTGGATTGCCAGTGATAACTGGTCAACTGCTACCAAGATCATCACCCTTCGCAATGTTAAAAAGATCGGCAAAGTTGTGGGATTTGCCTTTAGAAGAGGGACTATGTCCTCTTCCATCCCTTTCTTCAAACTCTGCATATGTATCCCAATGACAACAATGAGCTCCTCCATGAATGTGCCATGCTTTCATCTGCCTGTGAACACGTCAAAGACAGTGATTTGAGTCAATGCATTTCCAGCCATTCTCATGAGATACTGACCTACAGGTTCACAAGGCTGTAGAAAGGAACTTGTTCATGAAAAACAGCTCCCTCTGGCATCACACAGACCCAGGGCTCATTCACAGGGCTCAGCTTGCTGTGTTGGCCCTTGCTTATGCTCTCTGGGATCTGTGCCAAGCTCGAGGCTCTCAGAACCCCTACACCTTCCAGTCACAGGAGATGCTAACTGCTTCATGCAGTCAGGAGAATGCCATTGCTTCCCTAGGAACTCCCTTGCTTTATTTTGAAAATGTTTGTATTCACTGCCTTTAATTGTGTTCCTTTTATAAGTACAAATGGTCAGTTTTTGAGCAGCCTGTGTGTTCATCACAGCCCCTTTTTCTTAAGGATGAGAGTTATCTTTCACCCACACCACCTACTCTTTTTTTTTTTTTTTTTTTTTTTTTTTTTTTTTTTTTTTTTTTTTTTTTTTTTTTTTTTTTTTTTTTTTTTTTTTTTTTTGCGGCACTGTGGATTGAACTCACAACCTCGTGCCTGCCCGACAGATGCTTAAGCCACTGAGCCAAACTCCCAGCCCTTCACCTCTTGGTAACCAAAGTTTTGTGCTTTTATTTCCCAAGAAGCTTCTGTTAATAATTCTATCTTCTTTAAATATGTGAATTTTTCAATACCTTGTATAAGTGATCTCTTTTAATATTTTGAGCCACAAGAACTATATTCTTTTTATTGTTGCTAAATATAGTAGAGTATCCCTTTTCTGAAATACTTGAAACTAGAAGTGTTTCAGACTTTCAACTTTTTCAGATTTGTTTATATATAATGAGATTCTTGGGAATGGGACTCAAGTCTAAATGCAAAATTCATTTGTGTTTATATATACCTTGCTCATTACCCCAAAGCTAATTTTACACAATGTTTCCAGTGCACCCGTGTTATGATTATGAGGTTAGGTATGGAATTTTTCACTGTGTTGTCATGTGGGCACTCACTGTGTTTCAGATTTTAAAGCATTTTGGATTTCAAATTTTGAATTAGGAGTGTTCAACATGGATTGTGGATGAGGAACCTAAAGCTAGGAAGTGCCATACATAAGGCCTTGTCCGAGTCTTTTGATGCTAGACCCTTTGCTTTGCACTGTATCACTAGTGGTTTGTAATCCTGGCACCTCCAGTTAGACTCTGGTATCTCAGGTCTTCTGTCTGAGACTCCAGACATTGTCAAGGAAATCTTATTCATCCTGTTAGGATTTTGCAGGTTTAAATGAACTACCAATTGGGTATAAAACTGATTCTCTGTCTTCTCTTTGATAATACAGAGAAAGTTAAAGTTTAATATGATTCTGCCGGGCGTGGTGGCGCACGCCTTTAATCCCAGCACTTGGGAGGCTGAGGTAGGAGGAGCATTGTGAGTTCGAGGCCGGCTTGGGCTACAACGTGAGCGCAAGGCCGGTCTGAGCTACACAGTGTGACCCTGCCTCAATAAATGAGGGCCGGGAGTTTAGCTCAGCAGCTTACGCGCCTGTCAGGCAGGCGTGAGGTTGTGAGTTTAATCACCGGTGCTGCAAAAAAAAGAAAGTTTAATATGATTCTATTTGTTGAAAATTTTTGTGTTTTATAGTTTAGGCTTTTTTATAAGTATATGTTTGTGATATATAGTAATTTCATTCATCTTGGGGAATTGTCACACATACATATTATATCTTGGTCAGTTTTTTTTTTTAAATGCTCATGAACAAGGCATTTAAAAATAAATTGTTTCTCTTAATAGTGGTAATTTTACTCACTAGAAAGAAATTTCTCAATAATGTATATCTTAGCTGGGGATTTAGCTCAGTGGCCTAAGTCCCTGTCTGGCAGCCATGAGGTTGTGAGTTTGATCCCAGGTACAAAAAACAAAAAACAAAAAAAAAAACACTTGTATATCTTAAATCAGAATCATATTATAAAAACACACACTTTAGGTTTCTAAGAGAAAAAAAAATAACAGACTAAGACATAGATCTTCTGATCTTATAAATAGATATCCAGGACAATTGCTTTGCACTTTTGTCATTCTTCCTTGTTCTTTGTTTTTATTGGTGTTGGGGATTGGACCCATGGCCTCGCATGTGCCAGACTTGTGTTCTGTCCACTGAGCCACCCCAGGCTCTGCGTTTTGCTTTAATTACCCACAAATGTAAGCTCTGAGGTGCTCAGCTTACATTTGGGTGAATCATGTATTGCAGGCTGTCCATTTTTAATATTTACTTTTGATTCGCACATAATCATTGTGCATATCTGTGGAATATATATAGTTCACTTTTAAAACTGTTTTTCACCATTGTAAATGCAAAACCTGAAGTATAATGAAGTGGTAAAATAAATAATTAGAGTCTTTTTAAATTTACAATCTGGAGTTATTTATATATGTAATACTTTTAAATGTATGCTTGAAAGCATTTTCTTAATAGTATAAAACTTTTATGAGGTGTTCGGGAAAACTGTAAATTGTCTTATTTAGATCACCATTCTTCCCTATAATCCAAGTTTAACATGATGTTTTCTAAAACATTTCAATAGTTTTGCCTGGAAAAAGTTATTCCAGAAAGACTTTTACTTTAATTAAAAAGTAGGCAACCATAATAAAACCCCTACATACAATTCTAGCAGTGAGAGAATGAGAAAGAGAAATAAAAACCAGTCACAGAGACTGACAGAACGAAGAGGAGAGGATACAGAGTGCATATAGGGAAAGAATAAAAATACCAGAGCTGTATATTTGCTAGAGATCTGGGAAAAATCTGGGAAAGTGTTTTAACTCAGGAATACATCTCAAACATTTTGAAGAAAAGACTTGAGAAAATTTTCTAAAATGTTTTATTTAAACACTAGGAGCCTGGGGTCATCCTGTATGCTCCCAATAACTCATTAATCTAGAGGCAAACAAACAGACTGTAAAGGGAGACTTGTGACTTGCTCCTTTGATCATGATGGAAGTAAGCCTGTCTGAAAAGGGCCAGATGCAGCAGGAAAAATACTGCAAACAACTCTTCTCATGAGGAAATTTTCATAGATGCCAAATTTAAAAGATCAGCAACATTTAGGATCCCTTTCATGGATGCATTCCATTTTGTACCCTGGCAAAATTCCCTGACATCTAAAAGACACTTTCTGAGTGAGTTGAAATTCAAATAATTTTAAAGGGTTTAGTTTAAAGTATAAAACAGACTTTGGCTCTCTATTGGATGGTACTGAGGACAGTACAGCACACTTACTTTACTTCAACAGCTTTTTACTGTTTGCTAGATGTATACAAGGACACCACTTTCTTGTTGTGACTAGTGATTCAGGTATTTTTTTCTTTCTACTTGCAATGATGTAGAAGATAGTAAATGATGTATGTGGGATGATGTTGAACAGTCCTGATTATTTAACAAATAGTTGCTGGGTGTCTCAGTGCTCCAGGGATTGTGGTGAGAACTGAAGATGTCATGGAGAAGAAAATGACTCCTTCCTTATGGGAGTCGCTTGCCCAGTGTGGTGTGCAAGTGAGTAATTATAGAGTCAATTATGAAGCGGGATGGTGCATGACCACATTTCATATGAGCACAGGGTGGCAGAGAACATAGAGGACTGAACGAGCTTGTCCAATATCAGTAATTCAGAGAACACTTTCCAAAAAGCATGACATTTATGGTGAATGCGATGGAAGGGTATGAGGACAGAAATACTCAGCGAAAGTTGGAAAAATGGTGCCATGGGACTGAAGTCTCACATGGAAGCTGTAAGCAGGAGACTGGTGGAGTGTGTGAAGGACGGGTTGGTAGTGACTCATCAGTTAAGACATCTCAAACTTTGATGTGCCTTTGGATCATCTGGCAATCTTAGGCAGGTGCTAATTTTCTAGTTGCATAATGGGACCAGAAAATCTGCATTTTTAACAGTTTCCCATGTAATGCTCTTATAGCTGAACCATCATTTAAATAGGAAGGCTGTAAACTGAGTTTTATTATTTGGACATTGGAGAGCAAAAAGGAGCCAACTAAAGATATTTTTAGGAAAGGT
>RJWM01027049.1:0-27357 GCA_004363535.1 Dasyprocta punctata | reverse complement strand
TTAATAACGTCACTGATCCCTTTCAACAGTGACGACTACCCTACAAGAACATGCCTCTCGCAAAAGATCTTCATCCCTCTCTGGAGGAGGATAAAAGGAAGCACAAGAAGAAGCACCCAGTGCAGAACCCCAATTCCTACTTTATGGATGTGAAGAGCCCAGGTTCCTGTAAAATCACCACGGTCTTTAGTGATACACGAATGGTAGTTCTGTGTGTTGGTTGCTCCATTGTTTTCTGCCAGCCTCCAGGAGGAAAAGCAAGGCTCACAGAAGGGTGTTCTTTCAAGAGGAAGCAGCACTAACAGTACTCTAAATCAAGATGAATGGGAAGCCATCCCAATAAACACATTTTGGATTAAAATAGGTCATTGATATTTTAATGGGGATTATATTGAATCTGTAGATTGTTTTTGGTAATCTATTAATCCTTTTTAATTCACGAACATGGTATGAGTCTTTTTTGTTTGTGATGTCATCAATTTCTTTCATCAGTGTTTGGTAAGTTTCATTGCAGAGATCATTTACTTCCTTGGTTAAATTTTTTTCTTAGATATTTTATTTTGGTAGCTATTGTGATTATGATTATTTTATCAATTTGTTTGTCATTTCATTATCAGTGAATAAAGCAACCATTGATAATTTTATATTGACTTTATATCCAACAAATTTATTGGGCTTGTTTTTTTAGTTTTAATAGTTTTTTGGTGCCACATAGTAAAAGCTGCAGAGATTGGTAAGGATTATATGAAATTTATACATGTGATAAGAGTAGTCAGCCATACCATGAAACAGCATGTTAGATCAATGTACCTATATCTTTTTAAGATTTTCAGTTTTTTCTCTTACAAAGTATGATTGGAAAACTTAAGTTTTTACATATTTAAGGTGCATGTGATGTTTTGATATAAGTATACTTTGTGAAATGATTCTATTAAAGTTTTCTACTAAAATACCATGATTTCATATATTGAAGTGACATTTAGAGAAATCAGTTTAAATTGAATTGGCCAGACTTGTAACATCATTTTTAGATGTACTAATAAGTTATTATTACTAGGAGTAATACTTAGGATGTGGTGGTACATTCTATCCCTTCAGTTACAAAAAAATCAGAGTACAAAAATCAAAAGGGTCAACAGATTCAAAGGAATCAGATTGGCCATGTAGCCCAGTGGTGGAATGCTAGCCTGCCCTGTAAGAGGATCTGAGTTCTCTCCATACTATCAACCACCAATACCACCACCACAATACAAAATCACAGAAACTTTAAAGTCAACATGAAGTCTGAGTGAATAATAAGTAAAAATACGGCAGTAAGAGAAAAGGCATCCCTCATTTTTTATTTTCTAATTATTAGATTATTAACTCGATATACTGTTGAATTCTACTAGAAATCTTCAAACAGAAATAATGGAAAATACTATATAAAGTGTCAGAATTCTCTGGTGCAAAACGTAAATCATGGATATATTGCCAAATAAATGCAAAACACTTTGCAGATCAGAAGGCTGTGGAGGAAGAGGGAAATTGACATGTATCAGAGAAACTAACAGACTTAAAACAATAAATTTTATTGGTGAAAAATATAGACTCTTTTTTGTGTTCTTTTCTTGATTCTTCTTTTTGCCAAGAACATTTTATTCAAAAGAGAACATTAAATGAATTCTCTAGTTGACTCATTCTCAAACTAGATGATAAGTGTGTGGGGGAACACACACAAAAAAGGAAAAGACAGGTAACAAGATGTCTTTTTTTAGATTAATGCAGTGGGGAAGGCAGATTCATCCATAAAATAATAGGACCTATATTTGTTCTAATGATGCATCTAAAATTGCATTTCCAGTTGCTTGATTTTAAATAATACTTGATTTCTATCTAGAAAAGTAAATAAGACCCTTACTTACATGGAATAATCTTCTTTCTGACCTAAAATTTGAAATCAAGAAAATTTCTGAAAGATTTTTAGGTGTGAAAGGGGGAAGGAGTCCCAAATAGTATATGCCATGCTCAGGAAATGGGGAGTACCACTAGGAAAACAGTGTGGGTTTCTAGGGTTTATAACTGAAGTCTTGATGAATGAACATGGAAGAATGGTATTGTAAGTGTGGTGTGCCTAAGATCTGCTAAAGTGTGTTATCTTGGCCTGACTCATTTTTCTTACTTTTACCTTCACATATTTTGTTTGCCCACTGTGACTTGTTAAAAGTTCCCAAATAGATTATGGTGGTATTATACTATTTAATGTAATATGTTCCTTTTTTTAAATCCAATATGTTCTTTAACTTCTCTCTCTACTTTTTCCTTTGAGAAAATAGTTAGACAAATCAATTTTACTATAGTAACTGAGAGTTGTGCCACAGAATATGAAGTTAGAAGTATTTTAAATTTATCGAATGATAGCCAAAATGACTTCCAAAATTACTTCTCATTCTTTATGTCCAATTTTTGCCTGTTATAAAAATGGCAACTGGAAAAAGTATAAGAATGTCATTTAAGGGTGGACTATATGTCTTTTCTTTGTACAACTGACTCTTCAGTGCTTTAAGTACGAAAGTATTCAAACACTCTATGTGTTAGCACCAAAACTTATTGATACAGACTACATGGAAATAAAATTCAATTTGAACTTAACATTCATTTAACCTTATTATAACTGCATAGATCTATGTAAATTCAGACCTTAGTTGTTAATCTAATGTTTAGTAAGTTATTTGGGTCTCACAATGACAAAAGCTACCATGCAGTATAAATTTCTTATTTAAGTGAGGAATATTAGATCGCTATGAAATTCTTGTACAAAACGAAATGTCTTATTTCACCTTAGTATATGAGATTTCTTGTTTCAAACTCAACAGAGTTCAAAAGATTTTGTCTGAATGTCACTAAATATTAAAACAAAATATAAAAAGTCTGGATATTTAAAAGTATTTGAATTTTTGTCTTTAGTTTTCAATTCCAGCTGCAATAAACAATCCTAGTAAAAAATGTTAACACCTTTGTTTTAGGCTATATAAGATAATTTAATGGGTAAATCATGTTGCTTTTATGGTGATTTAATTGACCATTGCATTTGATGCCTTCCTGGCAGATTTGGTTCAGGAAAAAACAAGCTGCTAAAGTACCCCTCCTATTCAGTGAAGAAAATCAAGTAAACAAATCAAATTTAGGAATGAATATTCACCTTGGCTTTTACAAATTTCTTATCTAACTGACACTCTGTTATGGTTTGTGTCTAGATGTACCCCCAAAGCCTCATGCGATCAAGAGAAGCAGGCATTTTGAAGGTGGCTGAATCTAAAGTCTGTGATTGGTTTATTATCTAGTACTGGGATTGGTGGTGTGAATACAGCACCCACCCCGGGGCAGGTAGCTTACATACAATATAAGGGAGGAAAAGCAGCTTGCCCCCCCCTCCCATTTTTGCCCTTTTTGTTCTTGTCACCTTTGGTACCTGCTGACACCATGAACGGCTGCCCCTGTGCCATGACACCATGTCTTGGAGCCAGCTGATTACAGACTGAATCCTCCATGAACTGTAAGCTAAATAAACCTTTCTTTCCTTCATCTTGGATGTCAGGTATTGTGTCTCAGCAACAAGAGAAAAGTAGCTAAGACAGACTCCTTCTTTCATACATAAATGGCAGTAAATGATGCGAACCAGATTTATTTTGTGAGAGAACTCTTTTGTGAGAGAACTCAGATATACAATGCATTTAATATAAAAACCAAAAGCTGTAATACTTTAACAAATAAAACTTTCTGTTTACCTTTTTTTTTGTACTAAAGAAATAAAGTCCATTTTTTACCAGAAGCTGGAATCTGTTAAATATCAACTTTCCCTTATTGATTAAATCACAGCTGATCTTTTATGTCATGACGTTTGTGTTAATTGAATGGGTAGTCAAGATAGCTACATACAACTACAGTTGATACTACAATCTAATGTAGCCTTTCTCCACCTTAGGAATGGTTTGTGTTCCAAAAACCACTTCATTTACTCACTATGAAAAATTCAAAACACATATTCCCACAGAAGCAATGTTTATGTAATCTATCATTAATTTGATATACATTATACATAGTCCTAAAGAATTTAAAGACTTATGAGTAGTACTTAAAATTCCAAGTTCAGACTTTAGTAATACAATATATGCTTACCCAAGGCAATAAGAATTGAACCTTTCTTAGTTCTAAACTACTGCACGATCCTGTGCAGGCTGGTGCAGTTAAGGTTTTGGTCAAAAAGATTTCTCCTTGCCACATCCTTTGCCACTGTCATTCTCTCAGTCACCATTAACATGTCTTTCATATAATTAGTCTCATGTCTTTATACCTCTCACATGGACCCAAGCATGCGGCCATGGGCATGTGCACAAACACACAAGATCACATCTTTCTCTTTTCCTTTATGAACCTTCAACTCTCCATTGCTATATTTCCTAACCACACTTTTTACTCCTGATAGCTGCAAAACTTAATGCAAAATAATGACCTTATATTAGAATCTCTAATGTAAACATGTAGCCTTGTTGATTATGAGGAGAAAGGGGGATAATCGGAGTTTCTACCCAGGAAAGTCATGGAAACTAATGATCATTAAATATTCTATCATATTTCTATGCCTTGCTTTCATGCCATCACACTTCTCATTTTTCCATATAGGGCTGCCAGAGAAATTAAAGAAGACATCATTAATATCTCGTAGAAGAAAGTTGAATTATAGAGTCTGAGATTTGATGAATAGGATGGGAAAGAAGACAAAAGAGAAAACTGGATAGCTAAAATCAGGAGATCGGGACACTCATGGAAAATATTTTGCAACTAGTTGCTGAATAAATGTCTGAACAAAGGAAGAGTTTCCTTTGAGAAAATGAACTTTGGGAACTACAAAAAGATATTCTATTTTATGTTGCCTGCTTTTCTGGTCCACCTTCTCAAATAAGAAGGGCTGGTGAGTTCTGGAGTGTGTGTTTGGTACTGTATGACAGTGTGTACGAAGGTATTCCAATGCTTGCAGTATTTACAGAAAGTAACAAGGTAGGGTAAAAAATTTTGAGTTCATGTTCTGTAACTCCTCATCCAGATGACCTTGGGTAATTCATCCAGTTTTCCAGGTCTTAGTTTTCTCATTTGTGACATGATGAACCTAGAATATTAAATGAATAAATGCATTTTAAAATTACAGTAAACACTAATATCCACAACTTTGAAACTTGGATCAACAAAGAAATTTGTAGCTGGGATTTTTTAATTGTTCCTTTTGCATTGTCTACACAGGAAGGAACACCCACAGGAACCCAGGACATTCAGTCAGCCACCTGTGCAGATCCAGGCACAGGACTGTGTGGCATTCTGCTATCAGACCGTTTGTCTGGCTGTTTTCCTATCTTAACTGAATGTTTGGATATCTTGGTGACACAGACTGAGAAGAACCCAATTATCTGGTATCTTTCTCCACTCCATACTTTAGTTGAGAGCCCATTCTACATAAAGGAAATAATAAGAAAATGATTTTGCCTGCACTTTCATTCAAACAAAGTCACCAAAAGCATTCACTTGAACAGAGTGCACACTTTATTGAAGAATAAGGAAGATGAACACATTTTTTAGCATAAAAACATTGGCCAAGGTCAAGTACCAGTATCACATTACTAGCTGAGATGTAGTTCAGGATAGCTTATTAAGGATACTTGCTGAGAGAGCTTGTATTAAGTCACTTGGCTCATTTTTAAACTTGTTTTTTCCCCTCTCTAACAAGTGCAGTACATGTGAGGCTCTAATGAGTTTAATTAAAGTCAATGGCAACTAATAATTCAAACCTTATAAATATGATTTGGGAACAAGCTGAATGGCTAAATCTAGCATGATATATGCCACTTAAGTAAATGTTTTAACCGTGTTTATAAAATCAAATTACCTGAATATATTCTAGGCCATTGTAGTGCAAACATGCTATTTCCTATCTACCTATAGGTGACCGTGTTATTTGAAGTAAGTAACAAATTTTAAATATGAGAACACTTTTTAGAACCCAACAGTATAGTTGTGTATGACTGGCACTAAGTCAGTATTTGTTAAGCACCAGAATATTTTATAATGTGCAGTGCTAAGAAAGGTAAGCAAGAACAATATGAATTCAAGACAACAAACAGCTACAGAGGAAAGAAGGTGGATAAAACTGGGTAGGGAAGAGATTTACTTGATTAACTCACAATCTTTGCTGTTCACATGTAAAACTATACTGTCACCCCTTCATAGAAAGATTTAATATGAGTTATAATGAGGTTAAATATTATGAAGAATTTATCACTTTTGCAGGATGTACTATTAAGTGTCATGCATAATTAAAATAATAATTAGGAAATGATTCATTTCTAAAATGCATGGATCAAGTCTATAAAAGGACTTGAGATTCTTCTTGATTGTTGCTTGTAGGCTCCCTCTCAAAACTGTAGCATCTAAACTCATTGAAGGGACTCTTCACAAAACAGATGTCTCACCACAAAATCAATAGCTAACTGTTTATATTATTGATATATTATATTAATAGAACACTGTTATTGAATCCATGCTCATTCTAACCCAAGTCATTTGGTTCTTATATTCTATTGAAATCTATTTTCCTATTTGAGAGGAGTTTCCAGATTAGAATTACAAATGAGGAAAACAAATCACATCAGCCACTCTGCACACACCATCTTTACTTGAACTACAGTGGTTTACATTCTGACAGACTCCAGGAACCAATAATCACTTTCCTTTATAAGAAACTAAAACATGTTGTTGAAACATGGAAAATGAGAAAATAGAGCAGGCAATCAGTTTTTGAATTGAAAAATTTGTGTTTAAATTGTGACAAACTAACCACCAAATGTTTCTTCACCATTAGAAATGCTACTCTCTGGGATAAAGAAATAAATGTTCACTTTGTTGGAGAGTACCTGAGCTCAGTCTAGCTCACGTGAATGCTATGTGATTAAATGCCTGAATTTTGAAGTATTCAAATTTAGCTCCCTGCCACAGATCTCCAAACACTTCTTTGATTACATATTGATGTTTTAAGGTAAATTTATTATGTGTTGTTTATGTACATGAATATTTGGAACACATTCTTCATATTCCATCATGGAAATATTTTACATAATTTTTGAATAATAAACGATGAACTATGATCCTCTTCATGCATAGTAAATGTTAAATGCTGCATTGTTTGCAGACATTAAGTCTTAAGTGTTATTTGAGATCTTACAAAATCCTGACCCCTTTAAAAGCCAAACAGCACCACGGCAGCCCTTCCCTAGCAACTGTATTCATAATAGCAATCTCCGACAGTCAGTCAAACTAAATAAACCATCAAGAATTCCAAGCTAGAAATGAGTTGTTGAGCGCTCTGGTTATCATGTCGGGGCTGAGGTCATGGAGGAAACCGGAATGTTATTTTCACTAGTGCTGGCCTGCCAGTTAGTGCTGGAATTTGATTTTAGTGAAGGTGAACTTCACCATTGCTGATACTGGCAGAAATGAACTGAAAATTCTTGTAAGGGCATCAGAAAGGTTTGTGGATTACAAAAAGGTGATTTCACCCCCTCTCTTCTTTCTCTGTTCCTTGTCTTGGATGTCTCTTGATGAGCTGGGAAACCATTGCCGTGTACTGGGGTTTATGATCCCCAATTTGTCTGCCAATGCTAAAATTCAAACTGAGCACAGAGTGTCATCGTGCTCTAAGGGTGGAAGCACGGCTGCCACACTGGTTAAACGTTAGCAAGACAGTCTTTGAAGTGGTGCACTCAAAAGATGATGCTGTTTGCTTTCAGAATGCAGTTGCTTTAATGGGAAGCTTTATAAACATGACTGCCTCATCACATGCTGCGTCAATAAAGCATCTTAGCAGGTGAAAAGGATAGGCAGTGAAGGCTCTAATTTTGACTCCCGCTTCCCAGATATTTCTAGAAGTGGCAAAGGAGTTTCAGATAAACAAATGCAGTGAGTAAACCTCCACTCAAAACATACAACTTTTAGTAACTGTGCATCCAAATCTTAATGTATTTCCTTTCCTCTCTAACAAAACAAAGTTCTTCTGATTTTGTGTCAGTTGCTTCAACGATAGAAACTTAATGGAAATGATAAAATTCTACACTTTTAAAATCTCATTGGTGGCAACAGTAATGTGTGATGCAAGCTTTTATTAGACTATTAATATGTTATTTTTAAATTGTGACTGAAATATATAGCTGTAGGATAACATAGCTCATTTATGTAAGTTTTCCCTCTACCAAGGGAAAGACTACAGGAACAGTATTTAAAGTCATGGCAAAGTGCATTAAAAAAGGTTTTGCATTTCATTTCTAAATATCATTTTTGAAGTAGTGAGCAGGTGCAAGCACGCTGTATATTCCTGGCATGCTAGACCAAATCTGAAGATATCTTTTTTTTTTTTTTTTTTTTTTTTTTTTTGCAAAATGTACTAAGGTACTCTCAAAAAGGTACTATGTATTCCAAATAAAGATGCTCTTTTCTTGTAGAGGGAATAGCTTTAGTAGTGCTTCCATGAAATTGTCCCACTATATTACCAGGAATCCATGATTTATCATAATTTCAGATATTGCAAATACAAAGGGTGGGGCAGAGAATCTTTGGTAGCTTACTGATGAAACAAAGAGAATTACTACCTTTAAGATGCATTGACATAGAATAAAAGTTTTTGAAACAATGGGGTTGATGATCTGACAATCAAGGCTTGATGAACAGGAAAAGATCTCTCCAAGCTGCAGAAATGCCAGGCCAGAGGCAAAAGACTGTTAAACCTGCGTGGTTTGCAATAATTACCCAACACAGAATTTAAATCCTGACAAGTTATATTTCATATTATTATTTTGAAACAATATTTCAGAATTATTTATTACTTTCTGTTGAGCTTGGTGGAAATAACCTTTGTCTTGGATTTTGAGCACTAACAGGCATTTTCATATCAGTCTAACATCAACATTTGGAGTACACACCAAATAGATTAGAAATAGAACAGCTTGTTACATCATTTCCTGAAAAATTCATAGTCTGAGATGCAAAGGGTCTTTTATAAGTGACTTTTGAAGGTTATTTTTTCTAAAAAAGAAGAAGAAGAAGAAGAAGAAGAAGAAGAAGAAGAAGAAGAAGAGGAAACATAAAGAAATAACAAGTTCTCTACAATCAGCATCATTTTTCCTCTTGACCTAACCTTTTCTCCATCTTTTGCTCTCTCCTTCTTTCTGTCTGAAGAGGTCTTGATTCTTACGGGCAATGGGTGAGTAGACTTGATTGCTTATGTTATTTATAATGCTGAAAGCTGTGGGAGAAGTTACTACCAGTAATCTACCACTGGCCTGTCCTTGTTATCTCCAAAAAACCAATTGAGTAAGTGTATAAAGAATTCAAGCAAACAGTCGGTCAGCTGAGCTCTATTGTTAAACACAGGCATCGTCCATGTGAAGCAGAGTTTCCTTCTTGTCAAAGGCAGAAGTTCTGCCTTAGCACGTATCTAACATGGAAGAAAGTGAAAGAGTTATTGTCTCTTATAGAAATTAGTCCAAGGAAATGAAAATATAGCCTGTTTCAAGATTTGAACACCAGAGTCATGGACCCAAAATAACTAGGACATGGCAAAATCAGAGAAGTCACTCTTCTTCCTGGGTAGGTGCAAGTATTTGGGCAGAAAAAGAGTGCAAAGCTTTTGTTTCCCTGCATTTATTAGAGAAAAAAATGTGACGTTGATGGGCATTCCTTCCATAGATGGAGACTCAAGAACAAGTATTATGCTTTTACCATAATGGTACATAAACCCTTTGAATAATTCTTTCACACTTGTTCAATTTAATACAGCTCTATAAGAGGCAATGCTCGTAATTCAGTATTTTCTAAAGCATGTTCATTAGAAGATTAAGTTTTATGTGATACAATTCTAAGGGAAGTGAGGAGTTCTATAATAGAATAGTGAGTATTAAAATCAACCATTTTCTTGAGCAAGAAACTTTTCAAAAATTTCAATATCTGGATGTATATTGTGAATATTTGAGAGCGATACATATTTTTTCAGAAAATTATTTGATCACCAGATTCTATTTTCTAGGAATAGTTCACAGCATCAGTATTCTCCAAAGGTTCTTTTAGCTAGCATTATACTAATGATATTCTCATACTTGAAGAATATCAAGGCCATTGCATTCAGACAGATCAAAGGAAAGACAGCACGCAGAAGTCCTACAAAGCTAAAGCAACGCTGGGTCTGGAGCTGGATGAATTGATGTTACATGCCAAGACAATGAGTTAGAAATTCTAGATCTGAATTAAATTCCCAACTAACAAGCATAATTCAGTTCCAGATTCAACAAGTACAAATTACAGAGAAGATATGAAATATAATGATTTTGGAAATGCAGCTTGTGTGACCATTTGTCTCCAAATAAAAATCTCACACCTGACCCACTTAACCCATTTACAGTGTCTGCTAAATCCCTGACAGCATGTCAGTTTGTAATACCTCTCTTAAAAGTTGGAAAGACTGACCAGTTGAAAAACTGCACTGCTCATCAGTCTCTGGTGCACACTGGGCTCTGAAGCTCCAGTATCAGCTCTGACAGTGGGCCTGCAGTACGAAGAGCTGTGGACAAGAAAGCCGCTAAAGCCTGGATCACTAGATTCCTGTGACTCTGAAGCTTGATGAAGCCACTTTTGTTTCTGAGTATATTAAGAGGGGCCAACTGCTCCTGGCTATTAGAGTCTTTGAATTATCTATGATCATTTAAGCCTAGTATTTTTATGTCCCTTCTCTGCTTTGAAATAGTAAACATCACTCATTTATACTTCTTAACTAAAATCTACCCAAAATATTCATAAACTGTATTATTGCCTATCATTAGGTTTAATAAATAGTTTGAGTTTTCTTATGTAGTATTTTTAAAGAATTTTGAAAAAAAAATTTAAATATATTATCTGTTTTAATGAATGGAATATACTGATCAGCCTCAATGCTTCTCTATACCTTGACATGATTGCACTGAATATAGACTATTATAGATTATTACATTGCACTGTAATCCATAAATTAGCACATGGGGTTGTCTCCACATTAATGAGTCCTAGAAGAGAACAAGTTTTTAGCTTTCTTATTTTTTTCCATTCATTTTTTTGCTTTTGTTGTCAGGTTTTTAATGCTATGCTCACTGATCTCACAATGCCTGATTAATCTCTGGTGGACTGAAAATCAAATGGATATGACTGGTAGAACCACATGTTATGCAGGAGTTAATAGGCTGTATTGAACTACTTTTCTCAGAAGCAACTGCATGAATTTAGGTGCTCAGATTTTGAAACTTCATTTTGAGCTGGCTATAGGTCTTTTTGTTTATTTCTGGGCATTTGCCTGCATTTAAGGCAATAAAATGCTTCACTACTTGTTTATTATGAATTTAGTGAACATAGATTATCTGGTACATAGTAAGTATGTTATGTGCTCAATAAATACCTGATATTTCAGTAATCTCTTATATCCCTATTCCTCACCTGTGTTTGACAACAATGTTACATTTGCTTGAACTAGAATTACTTAAAAATTTATTTTAGTTGAAATGAGCATTGAGGTATGCCATGGAATGAATCACATCACCCCATAAATATGTCTAAGTCCTAAACTTTAGTACCTCATAATGTGACCTAATTTGGAAATAGTATCTTTGAAGGTGTAATTAGTTAGAAGGAGTTTCAGCTGGTGTAAGGTGAGCCCTTAATCCAAGAGGATGGGATTTTTGGAAAGTGGAGCAGAGACACAGGGGAAGAGGAAGCCGAGTGACTGGCAGAAAAAAATGGATGTAACCAACATGCCTCCACCAGGCAAAGAACATCAGAGAGGATGATGAGCACCAACAAGTTGGAGGAAGCCAGGAAGTCATCTTCCCTCAGGTTTCAGAGGAAGCACGGCCCTGCTGACACTTTAATTTTGGACTTCCAGCCTCAAGAATTTTGAGATAAATTTCTATGGTTTTAAGCCATCCGACTTGTAATAATACTGTGTTACCACAGCCCTAGAGAGCAAGTCTAGTATAGAGTATCTTCTCAAGCTTAAGAAGGAAAGACAATTAAGTGTGAATAGCTCCCTCTGTCGTTTCTTGGGGTAAGCACAGTGACATGTCTTCAGGGGACAATGGCTGCCTCCAACTGTTTTCATGGCAGCAAGGAAAGCTCAACCAATAGAAATTCAGTGAGTTAAAAACTAATAGCAGCCTAATGTGCCACCAATGGACTAGGATAAATGTAGATGGTTACAGAGATGGGAGGAAAAGATAGAAAAATCCAAAATTGTGTCAGAGCCTACCTTGGTAAAAATATTAGTAGAAAAACATCCTTCCTGACCCATGTAATACTAACCTCCTTGTCAAATGTTTGTATGTGCACGTGTGTGTTCTGTACTCTTTCTACCTTTAAAAATGTATATTAGTGTATTTAGTGATAACATTCTATACTCTTAGGGAAAAATAATGTAAGTACATTATAATAATAGAGGAATTTGAGAATGGTACTTCTCTGAAATACTACCTTGCACATGTGGGGTAAAAGAAGAAAGGGAGGGAGGGCAAGTATCATTAAAAATTAATATTTGTGTCTGTATATATCAGTTTAAATCTTTAAATTAAAAAAATTACTGCTACCACCATGAATAATAAGTACACGTCAGTGTGCAATTGTTACGTGCTTGTACTGCTTGAACACTACATATGTAATTTAATATATATTATCCAATTTAATGTATATAAAAAGTGATGTAGGTAAAATTTCCCCTTTTCATAAGAGGAAACTGAGCGTTAAAACTAACTCCAGTCATACTCTGTAAAAGGAGCTACATTCAACCCAAAATCTAACTCTAAGGATAAGTGCTCTTTAACACTGTGCCTATGCTGACAGTTTACTTACCATAGCTTTGAGAAATCACAATCTATTCATTTCCTTAAAGGAAACAATAACTAAGAAAGACAATGCAAACTACTGCAACCATTACAGGAATCAAAATAGAGATCCCTTAGAAAAACTGAAACTAGAAATTCCATTTGACCTAACTATTCCCCTTCCAAGTTTCTCCCTGAAAGAGTTAGACATCATATTACAGAAATGAGTGTATATGCATATTTATCGCAGAACCACTCAAAACAGATAAATCTTGAAAGGAGCCTATATGTCATTAACAGATGAATGGATTAAAAATGTGTTTTTTACACACAATAAAACACTACTCTGCCAATAAAGAAAGGTAAACATGAGGCCAAGCATGGTGGCATGCATCTGTAATCCCAGCACTAGGGAGGCTGAGGCAGGAGGATCATCACAAGTTTGAGGCCAACCTGAGCTATATAGTGAGTTCAAGACCAGCCTGAATTACATAAACAGAAAGAAAGAAAGAAAGAAAGAAAGAAAGAAAGAAAGAAAGAAAGAAAGAAAGGGAAAGAGAGAAAGAGAGAGAAAAACTTGAATCAATTGTGAGAAGATGAATGCACCTTGAGAACATGATGCTCAATGAAATGAATCAGACACATGTTTAAATATCACATGGTTTCTCTTATATGAGAAATTCAAATTATAAATAAAAAGCAAAGTAAAAGATAGATAATAGGAAGTAGGGAGATAGATGTTTTTCAAATGGGAAGGAGATCAAAAGAGGGAGGGAGGAGAAAGGAGGGGAGGGAATAGAGAAGAAGAAAGGAATTAAGATGTATTAAGGACACTTATCAATTCTACCCAAGGGATATAAAAATTATGTATGAAAAATATGAATTAATAAAATACATAAACACTTAAGTAAATCTAATCAGCAGAAATTATTTTATTATTTTTGATATTCCAAGTAGTGTGCTGTTGGCCAGGGATTTAGCTCAGAGGCGTAAGCACCTATCTGGCAGGCACTAGGTTGTGAGTTTGACACCCAGTAAAAAAAGAGTTCATCCAAGTAGTGTGCTGTGCTCTACTGAAGATTAAAGGAAGTGTTTTATTGTTCTTATGATGGTAAAAATAATAGTAGAAAAACATTCTCTCTGACATATGTAACACTCTCCTCATTGCCAAAAGCATGTGTGTGTGTTCAGCATGTCCCAGGCTGCCACTCCTCCTTTCCTTTAACAATTTTTTCCTTTTAAAATTGGCTTTTCGGTCATCTGTTAAATATATTATGAGCGAAATTTTACTTGTAAGAGCAGTGCTTCACTTGTGTATGGAAGCTTTCTTTCACAAGTGTATATAGTTTGTTTTTATCTTTACTAGTGTCATTAAAATTATCTACCTTTAAAGAACTGCTCGTTATCATATCTGTTTACCATCAAAAGCTTCTAAATGTGGAATGTTGATAGGAATATGGTCACAATTTTATATTCAAGAAAATTAATCCTTAGGAATTTGGTTCCTTCCAAAGAAGCATCCATCTATAGGAAACTGAATTAGGGATCATAAATAAAGCGAGCTTTTCTAGAAGAGACATCCCATTTTGCTTTCTAGTATCAAACCATTTCCTGGACATTTTTCCCTTGTTTCATTTCAGGGTATTTCAAAGTCCCTTAGCCTGAGAAGTAATACTAAGCCATGTTGGTTTTAAAAAAACAAACAAACAACATAGTTAAGTCAAAAGACCTGCACAAAAGGGGGGGACAGATTTCAGAGAAGCTACAAATAAGTATATTATAGATTAGTCTATAACAACTCAACAGCACAATAGTACTTTTTTTGGTCAAGAAAACATTTTTTTCCTAGAACTTGGTCAATATCAAAAGGGAAAATTAAAAGAAAAAGAAAGGAATACAGATTTTTCTGAACCTCTGTTTGCATGAGAGTAAGAGAAAATTGACAAATCTGACAAACATATGGAAAATGGCTATGTGGAGTGCTCAAGGATTTTACTTCTTTTGCATTTTGCCTGGAATTAATAACAGTGTCCTCTGTCTTCCAATGTGATTGGATACAACAGTTCCAGTAACTTAAAATACAAATAATGCTGAGAAAACGTGGTAAGAATTGACGTGTTATAGTTCTGGAAACATTGTACTTATGAATGATGTAGCGGTAAAAGGAAAGAAATATTGCCAGAAAATATTGATAGTGGAGTAGACCTAAATTCACAGGAGGGGCGTTGCCTGCCAGAACTATGCATCCCTCCACCCCTTTAATATTGCAGTTTCTTTACTACTGATTATCTTTTGGAAGAAGAAAACTCTTGGCTGTAAATTCCTACCATCCCTTTTCACTATTTGTAAATTAATACTGTCGTGCACAGATGTTAAGGCTCTGTGGTTCAGAGAACAGATTTAAGGGTCAGAAAGAAGTGAGGAAATCTCTCCTTTACTCACTTTGGGCCTGTCACACTCTCAACCTCAGTTTCTCCCTCTGACAACTGGGTAGATATCAGTGCTTCCATCACATAGTGGTCCTGAGGAATAAATAGATGCAACCTGAAAACCTTGTAAAAGGACTAACACTCAGAAACCAAGAGTTTAGTGAGCAGTGGATAACACTAACTTTTGACTATGCATTTACCTATCTTGGATGTGCTTTTGTAGACATAAAGAGTCCTGTGAGACTAAATATCTCAAAATTCAGTTAAAGTATAGCTGGAGAAACTATCACATTGTTTTAGCCATTGCATACTGATTAGTACTGGTTCTATACATCATGATGGCTAGTTTAAAGGCAGGAAAGCCATGTAGATTTGACAGGACTAATATAATTCCTCTTCTCTTTTTACAGTTTGACTGTAAAACTTATAAGGAGTGACAATAGCATTGGTCAGTGATTTCTTTTGTCCGTACAAAAATGAATTAACTATTCACCTTAAGGAAAATTCAAAGTCACCAACAAACAAGATAAGAATTTTGGATGGAACAAAACTGATCTCAGGAAATTGTCGTGGAGGAGGATAAACTAACCTGGGTAGATTCATTGGTAAGACTTTCAGGTAAGGAGCAAGAAAGAGGAACAGCTCGGGGGATAGACTCTCTTAATCTTCCACTCCTTTTCATACTTTCTCTTCAGCATTCTTCTCTCCCAGAAATAGGATGAGAACCAATGATTTAAGTTAGGAATCAGAGGGAGCCAAATATCAAATCACAGATCTCTCAATGAATTTCCTGACATGTGCAAAGTTCTTACAATAGAAAGATATCCTTTAGACAAGACATGTCTAAGGAATACGGGATAAAATAATCTATGATGGTTACCATTATCAGCTAAGAATAATCTGATGTCATTAAAATCAATTGATGGTTTCCCTTCTCTCTCTCTCTCCCTCTCTCTCTCTCTCTGAGAAAACTGACATTCCCAAAAGATTATGATCACTTTACTTTGAAGGACAAAATCAAATTCAATTTTATAATTCCTGTCTTGGCTACAAATTTGCTGAGGATAAGGAAAAGAATGCAGTTGGGATGTAGCCTAGTAGTAGAGTATGTGTTTGGCATCCATGAGGCCCTAGAATCAATCCCCAGAATTGCAAAAATAGAAGTTAGAAAGAAAGCAAGAGAACGCACATGCTCGATGAAGTCCTAACTATATTCAACCAGTTAATAGGAAAGAGCACACTTGAAACATAGGACAATACTGAGGTTTATAAAGTAGCATTGATCTCACCTTATTAATAAGTAATTCTGCTTAATAAGTCATATGAGTACTATCAACCAAAATTATCAGAGTTTCATACTCTTTTCCAACAGAGTATTAAATTTTATGTTCAAAAGTGAAGTTTTTCAGTATTTTTCAGGTAGGCTCTCATTCTAGACCTAGGTCCTGGAACAGCGGATAAGCCCACCATCATTAGAGGGATGTGGGAAAGGGCGTGAGGGCAAACTTTCTCCTGTGAAGGAGTTGAGCACAATCTGTCTGGGTGCCAAAATTTTTATGGCAAGGATTCCACGGTTGCTACCTAGAGTCACTGTCTTTCCACACCTCGTGTCAAGATCAGGTAAAGATCAGGAGTTCCTTCTGCAGCTTGTGGAAACTGGGGGATACTTAGCAAAATCTGACTACTTAGTTCTTTTTTACAAGTTTTACTTTTTTATTGGTACATGCTTGCAGAACATAATGATTACATTTCTTGTAGGGAGTTGGACATTTTTTTACCCCCTTTTATCTACCTGTACTCTCATTCTCTAGTGTAAATGTGGAGACAGAAAGCAGAAAAATAACACAGTTTCAATGGTTTAAAAGGAAAATAGATTAAAGAGCCAGTAACTCTTATTTTTAAAGTATACCATTATTTTAGAGACTGAATAAGCATGGCAGACACATAAATTCCTGAGGATGTAAAGCCAAATACTATTAGTAGCTTAACACCACTTTCTACTTGACTTAGATCTTATTTGTCCACATAGAAGTATCACCAGTGACACCTTTGTTGGCCAGTTTCAGCAAAACCACCACGCTCTTAATGAGCATTTATTATTTATTTGACCTTCAGAGGTTTCAAGGTGCATGCACAGTTATAAAGTCATATGCATAAAACCATCTCTGCAATAAATTAAAATTAAACTAACCATGGCAGTGGTATTCTAGGAGCATAACTTTACTTACTTGGGTAGGCCAGGTGAAAGCAATGAGTTCTGCTCCATGTCCTGAAGGTCAAGAGAATTGAATTCTGTCAAACAAGGAAAGCCAGAAAACTGCAGAGTCCAGCAAGAACTACCCTCCAGCTCATGGCCTGTGAGTAACAGAATTTAAGCAAGGAGCAGCATCCATCCTGTTTGAGAAGCACCCAAGTTAAGTCCAGGCATATTAATGTCGAGCCCAGAGGAAATTTTTAGTGAAGTGTTTCCATCCCTGCCTTGTTTACCTATTTTCTAATACAAGACAACCTTCTCCAGGGATGTGCGTCTCCACAGACAAGATGTTTTCAGTGGTGCATATCAAAGGTGGTGTTTTCATCATTTGAGCATCCTGACAGTGAAGAGCATCAAATACACTTCCTCTGCTTAATAAGAGCTGCTTCTGTGAAGAAAGAAAATGCCTTTTGAGACAAAAAGAAAATCATAGAACTTAATTGAACCAGCTTCATGTCATGTATGCACCACTAACTATGCAATTTAATACTGAAATCAGAGCCATATTACAGATAGTTGAATGACCAAGTGGTCAAGTACAAGGTTAGCTGCTGCTCGGAAAGCAACCCTACGCTTCTTCTTTTGATTCTCAGAAGGAAGGCATGAGCTAATTCCCTTTGCCTTATTTTGAGTTGATACTGTCTTTAGGTGGACCGTAAAAGGACCAAGATGAAGATGTTGACTTGCTGAAATACCAGGAATCCTCATTAATGTTGACCACATCTAACAGTTAATACAAAAATAGCACAGACTTCAGGAAAGAGTTTTCCCGGTGTTATGGTTTTGATACCTTTCAAACTAGTCCCACGAGAGAAAAAAAGGAAATATCTGTTTCAGGTATTATATTAAGCTGATTTTATAGAGCTGTATCTGTGTGGCTTCTACCCAGAACAGCAAATATCTCTGTTTTCAAACTGTGAGTTTCTTGTTTTTTTTTTTTTAATTCAACTGCTGCAATGCTATCTAATATTCATACCTCAGCTAATGTTTAATGTTTCCTTGGAAGTAGAGTAAAAGTAAGTCAATTAAATAGTCACAAACTTTTAAGATGAATGAAAAAATGAAACTCAATTATTCACTAGAGTTACTTTCTTTATTCCTCCTTCCTCTCCTTCAAAACTGTCTCAACATCCCAGTAGCTTTTAAAATTTCTTCCTTGTGGTGCTAAGGTGTAGCTTAGTAGTAATTGTTCAACATGTGTTTAATCCCCAGATGCACATACAATAAAACAAACAAACAAACAAACATTCCCCCCAACAATCTCTTCACAACTGCAAAACTGAGAGCATTCATGCAAAGCAGTTGGTGTAGGTATAACCTAAAAGAGAGGCCATTTATTGGCTATTTTATTTCTCTGGTTTTCAGGATGAAAACCAAAAATATCATTAGTCATAATCATGCAACGTAATGCAATGCAACAATTTCTGGGAAAATTTTTCACAGTATCTTGCTTCTCTGAATTAGTGGGTGAATACATAAATTAAAAGCAGTTGGACCACTCACTAAAAAGGCACGTCTCTAAGGTAAAAACCAGCAAATCTAAAGTAGTGACACTCAATATAAAATGTAGTTGCTCATCTTGAAAGTGCCAGAGCTCTCAGTATTATCTACATTCCAGCCCCTCAGCTATACACATTTCAGGAAGGCTGGCTCTCCATGCACCCTCCCCTGCCCTGTGCTCTGTCTCCCCTTTGCAGCTTACCTATATACTCGACACAGAAGCACAAGATAGGTTTGCACTTTTTCTGAACATTCATACCATCTTTATTACTACTTTTGCTTTGGCACTTTGTACATTACACTTAGCATACTAATATATGCTATCAATTTTTTTTTCATCACAAGTATGTAAAGAAAATCTCACTACACATGGTAATCTTCCTAGTTTAGAACAACGGACACCAGCGGCAATGAATTCAAATTCTGGTTAATCTATGGCTAGTTGTATGACCTCAGACAAGGTCCTAACCTGTGAAGTGGGATGGTAATACTACTGGCTGTCTTGGTTACTTTTCTCGTTGCTGGAACAAAATATCCAACACTCAAAGTTATAGGAAGGATGATTTACTTAGTTTACAGTTGGAGAGATTTCAGTCCATAATTGGCTGGTTCCAAAGCAGGGTGGCATGGCAGACAAGCATAGCAGAGGAGAAATAGTTCATGACAGAAACATAGTAGCAAAGCAATAAGGGATGACCACTGCCCTTTCTATCCCTTGTATTTTATCCAGGTTACATAGGGTAGAAAGGACTCACAGTCTTCATCCTGGTGCCTTTGAGCCTAGCATTGCACAATGAATCAATCTCAGCATCACACACTCTAGATCCAGTCACCTCTGAAAAAGTCCCATCTATAACTGTATGAGGCTTTGGGAGTCATCTAGACACAAATCATAACACTGGTCTCCCTGGGTCAGTAAATGAGATAATTTATACTAACTACTTAGTACTAGTTTTTGTGTAGTAAGAATTAAAAAAATTGTAGTTATGGTCATAATCCAAGTCACTGAATTTAAAATAGTATCTATGCATCTCTGTATATATGGGTATATCTGTGAGTGTGTCTCTATGCGTTAAAAGTGTTCTGTGTGGAATATGAAGAACTATATGCATGAGAAAAATTTCCTTTAAGGTATGGTAAATCAAGGACTGTTTTTGCCCAACAGTTGAATCCTCTAGATATATAGTACTCTCTGAGATAAATAAATGAATTTAAGGTACATTGCAATGCCGTGGAACTCTCTGCCCCTTTCAGTGATTAAGAAAGTATCCTAAACACTCCAATTAGGGGTAATGAACTAACCACCCAAATGACAAGAGAGTTGGAGCTAGCGTAATGGTCATCTTTCCTGTTGCTGGGATATAATTCCCTAACCTACAGTTTAAAACAGGAGAGGTTAAATTTGGCTCACAGTTTTGGGGGATTCAACCCATTGTTTGCTGGCTCTGACTCAAAAACAATGATGGAAACACTTGGCAGAGGAGAGCAGCACAGTTCACAGTGACTGGGAAGCAGAACAAGGAAACAGTGCCAGACAAGAAGCGGCAAGGGACCACAGATTCCGTAGTACCCAAAGTCACACCTCCATGACCCAGTCAAACTCAACCAGAAACCAGAATTATGCTTCTTCAATCCCAGAGTGGTTCCTAAGTCAATCAAGTTAGCACAAACAGACTTAACCATCAGAGGTAGCCTCCTCTGAACCTCAAGACCCTAAAAGACTCTGATGGCATGCTGCTGTGATAAATCCTGCTCATACTGGCCTCTTTAGTGCTCAGAGTTTCGAGTAATCTTGGTAATTTTGAAGGCAAATAGGAAAGCGCCCTCTTAGGGAGATATTATTTTGATTACTAATCTCTGACCATTTTATCTTATTAATATTTTTTATGAATGTCAAGTATTTTCTTGTGGGAAGAAAAAGCAAAATGAGAAATCTGAGAAGGACGTATGTAGTCATATATGAGTACACTCTTTCTGTTGTTGCAAAGAACATTTGCCTAAAAGCACATTTTGATTGTAAGTATACTGGCTGATTCTGTTTATACCTCCGCTGAAGTCATTATTCTCTGTGACATCACAACCCTCCCTGCAGCAATGCAATGTGACCTCAAGAATAGAAAAAGTGATGAAGTTGATGAACATTTAAGAATTATTATAGTCTCATTTCTTCCCATACAAAAGGAGAATAAAAGCAGATATATTATACATTTATTAATTGGAAATTCAACCAAACTAGATTTAACATTTTATATATCTTGATTTGTTTACAATATACAATACTATATTGTTTATTTCTGCCACCTCTGGATGAGATAGCTTTGTATGTTCAGGAAAAGTAATCTTCTGTCTTTGTTTACTTTATATGATAGAAAGTCTTTTAAAAGAGTCCAAGTTTTTACACATTGTGGTTGATTATGTACTATTGATTAAACATGTAATAAAAGTTAAAAGATCACAATCAGAAGTTTAACTATTTGGTAAACTCAATTCTATATCAATATTGCAGTTTCACTGGTAAATAAAAATATTTGTCTGAGAGTACTGCCTACGCAGACAAAAACCCTAAATATACAAGAAAAAAATGTAAAGATTATGTACACAGGCAAGAAATTTCTGCCTCTTTGAATTAACTAACTAGCATCATAATTCAGAAAACACTACTTACTAATTGGGTAGTAAATGAAAAATCAGATTTTTTGGTTATTCATATTCTTTAGAATAGATGTTTATAATGAGTTCAAATTACTTCCAAGAGTTTAATTAAGTGCCATATTTGGATCACTATGTTTTCATTCACTTCAACACTCATTCAAAAGCTTTTTCTAGTACTATTCACGTCTATATTTCTTAAGAGAGTACTCTGCTAGCACCTACAGAAAATAAAAAAGAGTTAATTAAAATCTATTTCCCTTGAAAAACTTGAGAGACAAGTTAGGATTGAGTAAAGTTGAAACACACAACAAATAACAACTACACTTATACATAAACACATGATCACATATGTTAGGAAAATCAGTATTTCTTGCCTTATTACAGTGTGCCAGGTAGTATGTTAGGATCAAGGCAGACATTATTTTATTTAATCTTAACAACTCTATAAGGGAGATACCAAACATATCCTCCGTTTATGGGAAGTATGGTCAAATATTTTGCCCAGGGTTATCCACGTCTTGGATTTCTAACCCAAGTCATCTGACCCCAAAGATCATTCCCTTAAGCATCCTGCAGGGAAAATGGTTTAGCAATGAAAAAAGTGTGGGATTTATAGTAAGAAGATGTCAGGTCTACTTCATGCCACTCAATAAGCTATGGGACCTTATGAATTTATTTAACTCCTGTGAGCCTGACATTCTTTTGTAAATAGAATGAGACAGACAAAAAAGTTTATAAGTTCTAAATTACTTTGCAAACAGCATTTGCTAATATTTTCATTCCAGCCTGTATAAACATAGTTTAAGACTACTACTACTTTTTGGGTTATATTAATACAAAAAGACTTCTTTTTCAAATGCTTCATTTTTTAATTATAAGAAATTGTGAGGCAGGAGTTGATGGAGAATTCTCAGGAGTTTTTTTACTGCTTAGAACAGTAAATCCAGGATCTCAACATCTATATGGAATATACTACAGTATTTAATATTTCCAGTTAAATTATAGTACAGTATTATTAAGTTTAGATAATTTATGCAGATCTGGTCACTAGCACTGACCCAAAAATGGAGACAATGTAAATAACATAAATTTATTATTAGAGTTGTTAGAAAGATACTGGCCATGGTTATATCAGTAAGTAGCTCATCAAAATGGCTAAGTGAAAGGGCATGAAGATTTTAGAAAAAAATGATTTTTTTCAGTAGATTGTTAGAGATTCCTAGAATTTCATAACTAATCTTTAACAAATAAAAATCTCTTGCTCAGATTGTGTGGACAAATTTGGCATCTTTAAATCTCCTTCATTCTTCTTGTTTTTGTACTTAGACTTTCCTGAGGGGACTTTTAGAGGTAAAAAGACAACTAATATGTCAAAGCAGACAGCAAATTGATATGCAGTGTCAGTTTTATTTAAACCATCTTTGGTTAGTGCAGTTTGAATGTAATTTATTTTATGCCTATCATAACACTGCCAAAACATTAATCAGTGCTGTTTCACTTGAACCATATTTAAAATTTCCCTAAATTTAAGAAGCTAACATTAACCCAATAATTAATATCACTTTATTCTCCAATCTAATTAGTTCCCTAAAAGGGAACTGTATTGTTTTAATATAGAATTCAACCACCCTAATGAAAGTATTTATATAAAAGAATGGTTAAATTTTTGAAAGAAGGTAATGAATTTGAAAAATAATTTTATTCAAACACAATCACCACTGGATTTTCTAGTCTCAGATTAGCCCAGTGGTAGTTTAACAGATGAATATTTAGTCAATTAAAAATAAACTTAAACAAGTAAAATATGGATTTTGCCCACTCTTATCTGTTCCAGATATGAACACTTTGTAGAATTCAAACAAACCAGAGGATTTAAGATGCTATAAAAATGAGAAAAGTGTTGGGAAAGAAAACAATGAGCAATAAGATTCTATGATAAAAAGCTTATTACTTTTAAATACTGAAGTATTTACCAATTTTTCAGTGCCATTTGTCCTTGATATATAATCATAAGAAGAAAACACTTTTTATATTGTGACATGCTCACAGAACTTTCTGGGGGAGGCTCTTCATTTTATTTTTCATCTCCTCCTACTCACTCAATGTACAGAAAACTGGATCATTGGCAGAAGACAAGCAGACAAATCCAGTCTAGAATAGTCACAAAACACTTTCTATATACAAGCTGAAAGCCCAAGGTCAAATTCTCTCAATTTTGGATTGAAGAGTGTGGTAGAAAATGGCTGTTTCAGGATTTCTATTACTTAGTTCCTGAGATCCGAATTAGGCAACGTACCATTTTTGTCTATGTTAATACACCAAGTAAATCATATTAAATATAAAATATAAAAATCCTTTAAAATTTCTTCTTTGCATTTTTCATGTGCTTTTCCTCTGGCTTTATTTGAAGACAAGTGAAATGGAACAATGTCAGAAGTCTCCAGGCACCAAAGGCCAAAACCAATATGAAACAAAGAGCTGAGCAAATGCATGGTCAGCTGGCACTGACCTACACAGGGCGTCATCCTAAATAATTTACGCTCAGAAATTCACTTTAGGACTCATGTCATTCCGATCAACTGTCTATAATCAAAAGCAGATTTCTTAGCTCTCCTCTTTTCTTGAGCAGCATAGATGTGGTGTGCAAATTGCCCTGTTCCTTGTCTGTTCAATAAAGATATCATGAAGGTCTAACTTTTCTTAATATAGGAAAACGCAATTTTGTCATAATAGAGGTCACTGCTAACAGCTGATGAGTCACTCAGTGGCAAGAACTTCTGTTATTCAAAGCTAATCTTGACATTTTCTACCTCGCAACTGCAATCAGCCATAGAAAAGTTAACCAAGGTCCTACAGGTGAAAACAAAACAAAGATCAGGCATGGTGGCACATGCCTGTGATCCTAGTACTTCGGGAGGCTGAGCAGGAGGATTGCAAGTTTTGAGCCCAGGCTGGGCAATTTAATGACGTAAAGAACTGGAGATACAGCTTAATGTGAAGTCCTGAGTTTGGACTCCAGTACCACAAAAGCAAAACAACAACAGAGACAGTTCTCAAAATAAAAACAGATATAACTCAGTGTGGTCAATCTGCACAACAATTCTGAGATACATGTACATATAGGTAACACTATGTCATTTCTGTATCAATTCACATAAATGATGAAACTAAAGCTCAGACGGTTTAAGGAACTAGCCCATGATGTACAAAGTTCATGCTATTTCTTCCACATCTTGCCACCTGAGATATGACCTTATGCATCTCTTTCATCAAATTCCCAGTAAGTAATATGACATTCTGATGGTAAATGAAAGTTTAGGAGGGAGAAATGCAAGATTTAAATGCATCCTACTCATCATCTCTCCTGTGCTTCAGTGTATTAGAGTACCATCTATCATTGGGTGAGCCCCTGCACATAACAATGTTCTCTCCAGGTGTGTTTCAAACTCAAAAGCTGCATTTAAAATGCCATATTTTCAAGACACTCATATTCAAATATGATACATCCTCAGGTCTCTGGCATTCTTTATGACCATCTGCTATTATGGCATGATGCCCATTTGCAAGGTAATAAGACAATATCAGGAGCATACAGATGCCAAGCATTACAAGACTTAGATTGCTAACCTACAGAATGAACCAAGTAGTTTTTCTTCTATGATGAGCAGATCCTCTTGGGTCAGAACTACCTAATCATAGCTTTCATCTATTCCAATAGGTGAGATCGCATTAGTTGGCATAGGGCAGGAGCAGATAAGAGATGGCCATTACTAGTTCCAATGCTTGACTCACTTCTGTTTGTGGGTTTTAAAGGGAAATTAAGAAACAATCCTCTAGAATAAAATCCTGTCATCTTCACCTAAGTTGAAAAGCAGGCATCTGCCATAAAGAGAATGTATGTTGTGTATAAACTCCCACATGTATTTTTTGATGTCAGAAAGCTTCATGCCTTTATTTACTTGTGACCAATCAAATCTCCAGGAGCATGTGGCTCAGACAAATAAGAAAGTTCAAGTGTTGAGAAGGCTTTGCATTTTCTGTAGATGTAGATATGGTACCTCTATTGACTCATCTGTCTGAGAATATAACGATAAGGAAGATATGGTAAATACAGGCTCCCTTCTGAATTATAGCAAGCATCCTTTGACAAGAGCACTTACCCAGTACCTCATTGGAGATGCATGATTCATTCATTGTTCTCTCACAAATATGCTTTTTGTGCATATATTTGAAGTGAAGTGTTGTTTAAAGAATGACAGTGGTGAGAGGCTAAGAAGAAGAAAACAGCATAAAACACTGGAAGGGAATTAATAGAAAAGAGAGAAAAATATTGACAATATAAATGTATTGTTAGCCCACACCATTAGTTTTATGGTCAGTTATTACAAATACAGAAAAAATTTAATTTGGCTATTAATGAAGCAATGTGTCAGTGTGCTATATACAGTACTTGTTTGTGAAAATTGCAAATTGTTTTGCTCCTTTCTCGATTCATATAAACACAGATTTCAGGAAACAATATAGCTACATATATATATATTTATTTCCTTAAATAGACACATGGACATATTAAAAGCTATAAACACATTAGAAATAAGATTTCATATTTCAATGAAATCCTCAAGAATAGATTTTAATAGACATACACTTAAGGTATTTTACCTTTTCCAAGTTTTTTAAAAAGAAATTTAATGCAAGGTATTTTACAATTTTGAGTGTTACAAGAATAAATACAGTTGTGAAGTATATTTAATCATGTGTTCAGTGGAATTTATATGCTGAATAAAATGTGATAACCCACATTATGGTAAACTGTATTTAATCATATTTATTCAACAGTCATTTATTGAGCATGTACAGTGTTCACAAGTATACTGGCAAAATGTAACCACTGCAATTATACCAATACAAAACTCATTTTTACTTCAAATAATTTTATTTTTAATATTTATGCAAGAAACTAGTGAATATCTCTTATATGTCAGGAATTGTTTTTGTCTCTGATATAATAAAAGTCCATTTCTTTTCTAAAAGTATTTGGAGTGTGAGGTAAGATAAAAACTAGATAATATTAACTAGCATAGTATGTTAAATGATAGTATAGGAGAACACAATACGTAAGAGATAATTCCTTTGTATTTGGTGAGTCAAGAAGACTCGATGAGGTGAATGAAGTCTAAGCTACTTCCCTAACACCTGGATGCCTACGGAAATTTTGACAAAATTGCCTATGCAAATATGTATGTTGGAATAAACAGGGGTCACCGCCAAAAAAGATAGCAGATCACTGAATAGGTAATTTCTGTTTCTGTCAGTTATGGTTTCCATCACTAGCTAAGTATGTAGGCAGATTAAAAGAATGTAAACATCAAAACCAATACTATTGCGATTATAGAGTTCAGTTATTAAATGGTGCAATAAAACATACATTGTGGGACCAGTATGCCTCATCGCAGTGATCAAATGCATTTTATAATTCTGTGCATCACATTAACTTTTTTTTAAAAAAGGGACCAAAAGTCCTTGAGAGGAGATTAAGATGGGAACCAATAAGCCAAGAAAGATCCCCTTAAAAAAACAAACAACAGCAACAACAACAACAATAAAAAAA
>RJWM01027048.1:0-27329 GCA_004363535.1 Dasyprocta punctata | reverse complement strand
CAATCTCTAGTACTATAGTAAGGAAACAAATTAGAATCACATCAAGCAAAGCTCTGAGTAGTTGAAAACTGGATTCAAATTTGCTCCTGACCAACAATGACATCCCAGGGAAGCTGCTTTGACCTGCCAGCCCAAGAAGAGAACAGTTTCTGCTCCCTTTTGTCATTTGCACAGAATCCACCATCAACAGGCAGGAGAAAGTTAGCCAGAGATTAAAGTTAGTCACAGAAGTGTTTGAATCAAATGGGGAGCGTGGTGGATTAAAACTGGTGGTCAACTCAAACACCAGCTGAACTGAATCAGCGTGGTGCTGAGCATGGATGGCCCACCTGAGGAAAGTTTCCAGCATAAAAAGGAGACCTGGAGAGGAAGCAGCAGCTTTGCCGGTTCTCCTAAGTGTTGTTGTTTGCAGCCTTTAGTATGCTGGGAGGAGCTTGTCATGCTGGCCTCCCTGATATAAACTCGACTGTTATCATCAGAGGACCTCAGGACCTTGTTGCTGAGAATGGCTGCGATTCATTTTGGGGGAGCTCTGGTCCTGACTTTGAGCATCGCTTCTTGGCTCTGGAGGGGCAGATGTGTGCTCATCTATCCAGGAGGAGCTTGTCATGCTAGCTTTCTGATATGAACGTAGCTTTCTTCATTGTCAGAGGAACTCCGGACCTCATTGTCACTGAGGATGACTGTGGTATTTTTCGGATGAGCCCTGGTTCTTACTTTGAGCATTATTTCCTGGCTCCAGTGCAGAACCCTCAACCTACTGGCATAGATCCTTCATCCCACTGACACAGACTTTCTAACTTTCACCACTGGCCTTTGGGCCTTTCCAGTGCAGACCCATGAAACAGACTTGCATGAGTCATTGTCACAGGCTCTAGGCATCCAGCTGGACTCGTGGGAGGCATTGTCATGGGCTTTAGGTTTTCAGCTTAACTCATGCAGGACACTACTGTGGGATCCAGGCCCTCAGGTGGATTCTCTAGGTCTCTAGTGTGTGGACAGATTTCCTGTACTTCTTGTTTTGGACTCTTGTATTTGAGTATTTAGGGTTTTCCCTCACAAAAGTCAGCAAAATTTGAAAATCTCCACCCACACCAGCCTCATAGGGGGGAAAAGCTCCTCCTCTCTCAGTTCCAGCATTGTCACAGCCTTGAGAAGGACACATTGGAATCTATGTGACTGAGAGATAAATGCAGTTGATCCAAGTTGAGCCTGAGAAGTGAACAATGGCCTGCATAACTCAAGAAGGTACACTTACTATATGAGCTCCAATAAAAGAAGTGACAAGTTCAGCAAAGGATATAAATTCAGAAGAGAAATAACAGAGGATGACACACACCTAGCATGACCAGAGGCTGAATCACACGGAGCTTAGACTCAAATGTCCAAATACCACTTGAGATGTCAAATAGGCCTCTCAGACTCAGGGTGTCAGACACCCAGCTCCAGGCTCTTTGGCCTCGCTGGCACTGCTCTGCTGGTCTTTCTGCCAAAGTAAGGAGTTGCCCACTCTTCCAGACCCCAGTTGTAGTCTTTGACCCTTCCCTTTCTCTCTCATCTCATATCCAACCCATCCAAAAAATCCTATCAACTCTAGCTTCAAGATACACCTCAATCTCTCCTCTCCCCAGCCCCTCTACTCCCCGCATCCCGGTCTAAGCCAACATTCTTGCCTGTCTTCCTGTTCCAGCTTGTGACAGCTCTGCCCACCTCCTCCCTCGGCCCTTTCACTCTCTGCCTGACTTACACAGGCTAGAGGAAGCCTCTTGAAGCCTAATGGACAACATCATAAAAGAACAAATCCATAAAAGCTAATAAATCAGATGCCATTATGATTAAAATTTGCTCTTTAAAGGATCTTGGAAGGGTTAGGAAGGTGACTCAGTGGTAGAGCACTTGCCTACTGTGTATACAGTCCTGGGTTTGATCGCCAACACCACCCCCTCAAAAAAAAACTTCAACTAAGTGGGATCTGTCTTTCCTTGCCCCGCAACCTTCCACAGGCTTCTCTTCTCACTCAGAGCGAAGTCCTCAGAATGACCTACAAGGCCTTCTACAACCTGAGCAGGAAACCAGCTGACCCTGGTTCCCATTTCTCTCTCCCCAGCTAGGGCAGCTGTCCTGCCTCTGGGCTCTTTCTCAAATACACCAGGTGCGCTCCTGGGACACGCACATGTGCTGTTCACCTTTGCGTGGGAAGCCTTGCCCCCAGGTAACTTCATGGCTCACTTCCGAAACTCTTTCAAGTCTTTACTCAAATGTCACCCTCTCAGTGGGGTCTTCCTCGACACGGTGTTTAAAACAGAAACACCTCCCTACTCCACAAGTCTCCATCTTCCAGCTTCCTGTTCTGCTTTAGTTTTCTACATAGGATTTACCACGGTCTAATGGATCGCATTTACTTATTTGTCTGTGTCTCTCCTTGCTAGGATTAAGCTCAGGAAGATAGGATTGCTTTTCCACTTTTGCTCACTGATTACATCCCCAGGAACTGGTACATGGCATAGCACAAAGAAGCACTTGATAACTATTTGTTGAATAAATGAATGAGTGAATGAATGAATGAATGAAAGAATATTATCTGAGCTTGACAGCCAAGCGTAGGGATCCTTTGTGAAGAACTCAGTGTGCCTAGCCAAACTTTGTACGAAGCTTCATGGTTTAAGGCTCTCTGCACATACTTGATCCTTGACAGTCTTCACAGTGTTACTCTGATATGAAGCCATCACCATCCCTTTCTGCAAACAATCGGAGGCTCAGAAAGGTTAATGTGACTCCAGGGCTTGCCAGCTGCAAACGGCAGAGCTGGGACAGAAGCCAAGAATTCGCCACCAGCTACCAAATCCCATGATGCTGCCTGGAGTGCCTAAATTTTTTTCAACTTTCATAGCCTTTCATTTCATTCCTAATAGCATTGCTGACAGATTTTACCAGTTCAGTAGTTAACCTGTAAACTTACATTTGTCACACCCAAAACTTGATATTTAAGAGGGTTTTCCTTCGTGCTTTTCAGAGGTGATTGAAGACATAGTATGCAGGAATACAGGAGAGACAAACCCTCCCAAATCTCTTTGTTACCTGCAAGCCAAAAAAAAAAAAAAACAAACAAAAGGAAGGAAAATTCAGAAGTCCTCCCTGAGCTGACACAGAGCAGAAAGATATTAACCTGGCCTTGCCAGGCCCAGCACCCCCACAGTGAGGGGGACTCAGGCTGGGTCTCAGCCTGGCACGCAAAGCCAGGAGTGAAGCTGGAGTCACCCAGGCGTAGACAGCACTCTCCCCTCGCCACTCGCAGTGGCCTAACGTCTCCGAGCATCCAGAAAAGAACACAAACAAACAGGTTGTTATGAGGGCTGTAACCCAATTGACAAAGGCGAGCTCTCTCAGCCTGGAAATGTCCCCGCTCTGAACCAGTTGCCTTGCCAACAAGCCACATGTTTCCACTCTGTGGAATCCAATTTCTGAGCAATGTGGCAGTGACAGGTCCAGAGACATGATACACAATTCCAACACCTTTGAACACTTGCTGAATCGCTAAGAACAATTGTGGGTGCCTAGATGTCCTTAGCAATGGGAGGTGTCCCAGGCAAGCACATTCACACCCAGTTTACGCAGTGGCTCCCACCTACGCACCCATCTGCCTGCCTCTGGGCATCTTGCAAAGGGCAAAGGGCACAAGCCTAAGCCTTTTTGATTTTTTATTTTTCTCAGCACTAAGAATTGAATCCAAGGAGCCTCTACCACTGAGCTACATTCCCCAGCCCTTTTTACTGTTTTTGTTTTAAGATAGGGTCTTGCTAAATTGCCCAGGCTGCCCTTGAGTTTGCAGTCTTCGTGTCTCAGCCTCTCAGTGTTCTGGGGTTACAGCCGTGCACCACACCCGGTTAAACCACATCCTTCATCATTGTCAGACTCACTGCAAACCCTTACATGGGCTTCACTCTTTACGTATATTGAATTATTAAATTCTATCTCGATGCAGTAGATACTATCAGTACTCCATGTCAGCTGAGGAGATGGAGACATAGAAAGGTAAGTAATTTACCCAAAATGACACAGCTAGAGAAAGGTAGAACCAGGATTTGAACTTGGTCTCCGCCAGAACCTGCCCTCTTGAAGATCCTGCTATGCTATCACTCTCTCACAATCCTTAATTGTTAAAGCTGAGCAATGGTTCTAGTAATCATGGCTGTACAACAAACTATACTGAAGCACCCATTTGATTCTGCTCATGAGCACTATGGGTCAGGAAGATGGGAAAGACATAGTGGGGACAGCTCTAGCACATCAGCCAGGAAGGCTCCAAGGGTGACAGGGACTCAAGTGCTGGGGCTGATGTTATTCAGATTCAGAGGCCTGGCCATTCACACATCTGCCAGTGGGTACCAATGATCCACTGGGACCTCAGACAGGTCTGTCTCATAGAACCCCAGTGCAGCCTCAACATCTGGCATGGGCTCCCTCTCAGCATGGTGCCCAGTTTCAAGGCAAGTGTTCCAAAAGGCACAAAATAGAAGCTGCCAGTTTCAACTGGGTGAAGTGGTACCTCACCTATAACTCCAGCACTCTGGGAGGCTGAGGCAAGAAGATCAAAAGTCGGAACCCAGCGTGGAAAACTTAGCAATTTAGCAAAACTTTGTCTGAAAATTTAAAAAGAAAAGGAAAGGAAAGGGAAAAGAAGAGAAAAGGAAAAAAAGTAAAAAGTAGAATGTAGCTCAGTGTGAAGGCCCTGGGCTCCATATCCAGTATCACAAAAGGAGGAAATGGAGGAGGAAGAAGAGGTAGGATGAGGAGGAAGAAGGGAAAAATATTCAGTGTCTTATAATTCAGACCCAGAAAGTGGCATGGCACCATTTCTGCCGTTTGCTGTGGGTTAAGTGAACACAGAGTCCAGATTCAGTAGGAGGGAATAAGACCCTACCTCAAGTAACCAATGAGACCATTTATTCCAGTCTCTTCAAATTCAAGCTGAAAAAACTGAAGCTCAGAGTAGTTAACTTGACCAAGATTTCATAGCTCACAAAGTGCCAGTAGCAAGACAGCAGCCCAGTGGCTTCAAGCCCTGCCTGAGGCTCTCCACTCCTCACTTGGTCAAATGCTGGAATTCCCTGGGGAACTCTAAACAGTGTCCATGCCTGGGTTCCACCCACAGAGATTCTGGATTTGTTTGGAGCACAACCTGGGCCCAGGGATCTTTAAATGCTATCCAGGGTCTCTAAGATGCAGGAGAATAAGAGCCATCTCTCTTCAAGTCCTCCAGATTTCACTTTAAAGTTTCACTGGATCTCAACATTTGCCATGGCCCTGAGACAGCCCCACTAATTGCTGACACCTTTACCTGGTTCACAGGTTCCATCCTGAACCATCCATCTGCTTCTCCATGTTACTTCTGATCTACCCAGCTCATGTTTCTCTTTGTCTCCTAAATGCTCCTCCAAAACAACTTCCTCTTTTAATACTCAGTTCCTCAACTATGTCTTGTTTGACTCTTGGCCATCAACTCCCAAGCTCCAGGAATTCAGTACTATCTTAGGGATATCAAACAAGTGGAGACTCAAAAGGTAGGATTCTTTTGCTAAACCTGCCTCAGCCCCTTGGATAACCACTAATTTCAGTCATAACATCAGCCTTCCAGCTGCAAGTATGTTTTCCTGCCTCTCAATGGGTACATTGGTTCATTTCCCACTACTATAATGAACTTCCTGAGGATAGGTAATTTACATAGAAAAGAGCTTTATTGAAGCTTAGATGACTGGAGCTTCAAATGCATGGCACTGGCATCAGCACACTTTGGTGAGGACTGTGGCAGAGAGCAATGCAGTGGTGGGAGAGCAAGAGGTCACAGGGTGAGACAAGAAACCAGAGGCCAGGGAGGGACCAACTCTTTCCTTACTGGCTCCTTCTAGTATCCCATGAGAACTACTGCACCAAATTATTTCTAATGCTATTGCCCCTAATGATCAATTCCCTCCCACTAAGGCCCTCTAAGGGCTCCATGCTATCTCCTGTCATTACCACACTGAGGACCAAGCTTCCAACACCTGAGCCCTTGTAGATGTACTGGAACCAGACCAGACCATAGCCTGGCATCATAGAGCACAGGGTTAAAAATCTTGTCTAAATCATGCTTTAAAAGGGTGATTATAAACCAGGCATGCACACATGCATAATTCCAGCACTCTGGGAGGCTGAGACAGGAGGATTATAAATTTGAGTCCTGCCTGGGCAATTTAGCAACTTAGTGAGACCTGGTCTCAAAACAAATACAAATGAAAAGGGCTAGAGATGTAACTCCATGCAAAGGCCCTGTGTTCAATCCCCGGTAGCACAAGAAATGGATATGGGGAATTCTATGAGTACATCGGTCTATTCAGTGGGGAAAAATGATCCATCAAAGTGATTATCCCACAGAAGTAACTGTTAGTTGCATCATTTGCCATATATTGTAACAAACTGGTCAAAAACATTAGCCCAGAGAAATACTTTCAGAATTTCTCCTTCTAGGTTCAGATTGTCATGAGAGCCAATTCTTTTTTTTTTTTTAATGTATAAGAACGAAGACTTTCTGATATCACAATTCTACCAAATTTACTGATTTTTATTAGGTTAGGAGAAGATCCTTACAGTTTTATCATGTGTACATATCTCCTGAGAGTCATTTTATAAAATATATTTATTCTTCACTTTACACAAAACCAGAGTCTTTCTAAACTTCCTAGGCAATTATCATAAATGTTCCAAAGAAGAGGTGTTTAAAGGAACTCTTTGTCAAGGTTCATTATACTATTCTTCTTATTTTTGTGTACATTTGAAAATTTCTTTAAGATTAAAAAGGAGAAAAGAGGAAAGAAGTGGGGGAAGGGAAGGGAAAGGAATCAGAGAGGGAAACTGGTTGATCTCAGGAGATTCTACCATCTTGTGAAAACTCACTGTGTGTTAATATAAATAACACCCCCTCCAAAGATACAGGGCAAGAAAAACAACTCAGTGTTCTATACTCTCCCTCAACAACAATAACACAAAAGACATCTGTCACCCCAAAATATATTTTGCAACATACCCAAGCTCCACGTCCTCTAATTCAGTCTTCATTCTGAAATTTATCTCCCAGGAGACAGCATCAGAGGCCACAGGTCAAAGGCACAGACCCATAAGCCTGACCCCTACTTCAGATGCTGATCACAAGCCCCAGGTTATTTTACCTGTGTTCCTACCAACTGTCTATAACTTGGGGTTCCCATTTACAGGCTGACCATAAAGGATATTACAAAGAGGTACACAGAGTGAGTTACGGGGGAAAAGGGTGGGAGCTTCATGCCCTCTCTGGGCCTGCCACCCTCTGGGAAGCTCTATGTGGTCAGCTTCTGGGAGCTTTCCAAACCCTGTTCCCCTGGATTTTTATGAGGACTTTGTTACATAGGCATGAATGATTACCTCACTGCTCACCGGTCACCAGCTTAACCTTTTATCCCTTGCTAGAGCTTGGTCAATGGGAGTCAATGTCCCAACCCTCTAATCCCACCTTGCTCTTTCTGTGGAAGATCCTCAAGCTACTTAGGGTCTGCCAGCTGTGGGTCAACCATTAGGATACAAAAAGATGCTTACTACTGTGGTGAGCACAAGATTTTCAGAGTTGTATGCTGGGAAACTGGGGTGAAGATGCAATGTATATTTTATAGCATCACAACTCTGTGCACCACCGCCCCCCCAAAAAAAACCTGTGTTTGTTATTTGTGTGCATGTGGGAGAAAGTATTTGTAAATTTCAATTTCTCTAGACTAGGATTCTAAAAATCTAAAACAATCATTCTCCGAAAGCACCTTTTTCTGTTGGTCATCAGCTCGCTCTCTCTCTCTCTCTCTCTCTCTCTCTCTCTCTCTCTCTCTCTCTCCCTTTCCTGTGTAAGTCTTACTGCCAGCATTGGGAAAAGTCTCATCCATTTTGGTTCACAAAAGTCCCATTTACTTCCCAAATGCATAGATACAGACTTTAATTCTGAGTCACTCTCTGGCATGCAGCCTTGCACACTTCTTTAGCCTGCCCTTTTCTGTCTGTTTTCCTCCATAAATCCCACTCCCCCTTCACAGCCCTTCCACCGAGTTCACCAATCCCCCACCGGCCGCACTCACTGGAATAAATTCTGAAAGGCACGGCCTGCCTCATGGATCCAAGTTGTCTGGGAGGCATCGCCCACACAGATTCCATGGAATTTGGGAGCCAGAAAGGGGAGGCAGTAAGAGCCCAGGCCCCTCTGGTTGGTTCAGCCCCAGAAGGAACAGCCTGCACCACTGACAGCATAGGCAAGGCAGGGCCTGGAGGGCCCCGAGAACTTCCTGAGAACCAGACTGCGTCTCAGTCCTACTGCAGCAGCAGGCAGAAACTCTGAAACGACACCTGGGATTTGGAGACAGATTTATTTACCTCAACAGGCACTGATTGGGATCATTCCCAGAATAGAATATCAAGCCCTAATCGCTGGTGGTCTAGGGCTTATATGGGAGACCAACCAGGACGTATAGACGCAGAATGGCTTGTCAACTGGGAATTGGTTTATACAGTGTGCATCATAATGACCAGCTATGCTCCACAGTGACCACCGCTCCTAAGAGATAGGAGCAACTGGAACTGGAACAGGAACTATTGCCTGGCAACTACCAAACTGAAGAATACTGGCTGGGGATTTTTTTCTGTTACACTACAGTGTCACTTGAAACCAAATCATCAAGCTTTGATGTCATCATCAGATGACATAATTTGCCCACTGAATTCTTCCCATCAAGACCATGAGCTAACAGACCCAAAAGGGATGCTTGATCCTTAGTCCTAACCTATTTTCCTCCAGAATACACTTAGCCCAGAGAGAATCAAGGCCTCTTCAGTCTCTTGTAGGACCATTCAAAAGTAGAGATTGCGAAGACCGTTTTCATTGGCTCTTACTTAGTAAGTACAGGTATGCATGGTGTAATGATGGGGACGTGCTCTGAGAAACACACTGTCAGGGGATTTCATCGCTGCATACACAGCTCAGAGTACACTTTCACCAGCTTAGGTGGTGTGGGTCAATTGCTCTCCATGGCCTCTTGATGCAGTTGAGAGATGAGATCATCATCTCACAATGGGTGAACGAGAGATAAAGTGAATGTTTACATTTTTTAAAAAACTGATTACAACAAAAGATGTATTGCCAAGAACAATGGGATGTGTGTTCAAAGCAAGGGGGAGTCTTTTGAAAGGAATTACTGGCGATGTGTCTTTTACTGTAATAAAATTTTTAATTTAAACATTCGTGGTATTTTGTAATCACCCCTAAATGACCAAGCATTTATGGCAATTTCTGTCAAGTAAAAACATGATACTGTGTCTGCCTCACCGTATTCACCAGATCTGGCACCGTGTGACTTCTGGTTCTTCCCCAAAGTCAAAATGATCATGAAAGGAAAACATTTCAATTCAATTCAGGACATAACAGCACAACTAAAGAAACTCAGGAAAGAGGACTTCCAGAACCACTTCAGAAAGTGGCAGGAAGGATGGAACAATTGTATCTGAAGTGAATGGGAGTATTCTGAGAGAAATTCATAGCTATGTGTTTTGTTTTTGTTTTTGTTTTGTTTTGTTTTTGAAACAGGGTTTCATTATGCAGTTCAGGCTGGTCTTGAACTCACTGTGTAGCCCAGGGTGGTCTTGAACTCACAGTGATCCTTCTGCCTCATCCTCCTGAGTCCTGGGATTACAAGCATGTACCACCACACTCGGCTTTATTTTTTAATTTAAATATTCATCGTATTTTTCAGTCACAGTGCCTATGTCAGAGGCTGCTGCCAGTGTATCAGAATACTGTTACACAGTAAAGTTTATATTTATTTATCTATTTTGTTAATTTGTTCTCTGATTTTTTTGAGACAGTGTTTCACTGCGTTGTTCAGGCTGGTTTTAAACTCACTATGTGGTCCAGGCTCCACTCAAATTCATTGTGATCCTCCCACCTCAAGCTCCTGCGGGGGTTACCAGCATGTGCCACCACACTTTGCTAAAGTTAGTTTTATAAGTAGAATATCTACTGAAATGATGCTAAAAGCATAGTGAGCACAGAGACCATAAACCATAGTCTATTATCATGATCAAGGATCATGTACGACACATAACTGGATGTGCTATATTTTTGAAAAAGTGGCAGCACAGTAGGTTAGTTTACACCATACACCGGTGTCTCCACAGACACGAATAACGTGTTGCACTGTGATATATCTATGGCTACAACCTTACTAAGCAAAAAGAATTCTTGAGTTCTGCTATGATCTTATGGGACCACTGTTGACATCCGTAAGGTCTATCATTGATGGAAAGGCCATGGTGTAGCATACGGCTGTACTAAAACAGTAAGGGGATTTCCTTTTTGAAAGAATCAACAGACATCCATAGAATAGCTTCTATTGAAATCTTTGGGAGAAAAAAAAAGACGTATTTGTCAATGGTGAAATTATACACTATGGAGTGGTCATTTTTGTATATAAATATATAACAGAAAATATTTCATAAAGGATAGACATCATGCAAAACTTGCAGGAGAGGATAGGTCAAAAAGGGATAATGGGAGGATGATTAAAGGGTGCTATGTTCCTGTATAAATCAGCCAAAGTGAAGATCATTAATCTATCTAATCAATGTGCAGTCATAAAAATGTGGGCCAAAATAATTTAAAAATTACTCTATGAAAAAGAAAGCTCGTGCTCAAGTGGACAAAAATTATGTGAGGGGTTGACCAATGCTTCTGTTAATAAGATACAGAAAATACCAACTGGGGTGGTATTTTTCTTTAAAATGAAATAACCATAAAATAGAAACAGTGCAGATATATTTAACCCTAACTTGTACCTATAATTGCCCATGCTTATAATTTCAGCACTTCAGAGGCTCAGGCAAGAGGATTAAAAGTTCAAGGCCTACTGGGCCATATTGGGCACCAAGGCAAACCTGAACTATATAGTGAGACACTGTCTCATAAAGAAAAAAAGAAAACACAGAAATTCTGTCTTTTTCTAGGTCCTTCTAACCTCCCAACATGGCTCCTTCAGCTAATGTCTGCTATCAGCCTTTTGCAGATTGTATTTGCTGAAAATTGCCTCAATAATACCTTTTACCCTACCTGTGCTTCTCACAATGTGATTTTAGAAATCCTCCTCTTGGAGGTGGGAGTTGTGAACTCTGCTCCTGGATCTGGGAGTGCTTGTGATAGTGGAAGTGATGCTATGTGATTTCTAAACCTAATATCTGGCTCTCTCTATTTCCTCATATGAAAAGTGGGAATCATTGGCCAGGCACTGTGGCATACGCCTGTGATCCCAGCCTCACGAGGCTGAGCCAGGAGGATTGCTACAAGTTCAAGGTCAGCCTGAGCTACATAGTGAGTTTAAGGCCAACCTAAACTATGTAGCAACATAGCAAGACCCTGTCTCAATAAAGGAAAAAAAAATGGGGATAATAACAGCACCCGTCTCCTGTAGTATGGTAAGCGTCATATGAGCTGTTAAGCATGTGCCCAGAATATACCCCAGAAAAGTGAAACCCTGTTGTTGTGAAGCTTATTGATGATTATCAATGTTTATTATTACCAATATTTCTCAAAATCCATTTATAAATATGTTTCATAACACATACCTGCCATAATCCTAGGAGGCATTTAGTCACAGTGAAGGAAATCAGTTTAAAGGTCATCTGACTGGCACAAGATCACACAGCCTGGTGGAAGGAGAGCCAGAAGTGTAGAAACAGATATTTAAACCCAAGACTGTGTCCCCACTCACTTCCTTTAACTATAGCAACCTCTCACCCAGCGGCTTTGCAGCCCACAATGAGGCAGGCGCTTTCACTGGACATTGCCATAATGCTGTAAATTAGTCACCCACTGATGGGACCCCTACAGTCCAGCCCATTTCCAACATCTGCAGCAATGGCCCATCCGCCCCTCTAGTGGGTTGAACCCTGACTCCAGGTAAGGCCATCCACTGCTCTCACTCTACCCCGCAAGGCCACCAAGAGCAAATCTGCTCTGTCTTTCACATAACAGCTCTTGAATTTTTAAAGACACTGGCATGTAATCCCCACCGCCAAGCTGTCTCTTCTCTAGACCCAATACACCCAGGTTCTTTAGCCATTTCTCTCCCAGCGCATGATTATGAATCCCCTTCCCATCCAGGCCTCCTTCCTGCCTCAGGGCTTGACAAGAGGCATAGACTATTGATGGCTGCAGAAGCTTTTCATCCTGCCCCCGGAGGCTTGTAATACATTTATGCTTTCTCAGGATGACACATACTCCAGGAGTACTAAGAATTGCTGTCAATCTCTCCGGCATCGTGAAGGACTCTGGCATTTCACCATATAATCATTTTTTTTTTTCTCCCAAGGGGCTGTCTGCTTGAGAAAACTGTCATATTCTCCAGCCAAGGGGAGCCACAGTGTTCGGAGGCAGATAAGCATAACTCTGCCGTGTGGCTCCTTCCAAACACTTTTCTGATGCCTCAGCTAAATGGGGAAAGGAGCTAAATAAACTGTACTCAGAGATGCTGGCTTCGCCCCAGCGCCCCAGGCCTCGCTAGCCTCAGAGAAGAGGAATATTTTTGTCAGGACAGGATAGGTCGTGCTATGGGATCAGAACCATAAACCACAAACCCCAGGAGCTTAACAATAAAAAGGCACATCCTATTCCTATGAAATTCACTTGGATCTGGCAACTCCCTAGAGCAGGTCAGTTTCAAGGACTGACTCACAGCTCCATGACCAGAAGACATGGCTCCTGGATCACTGTGGCAGTGGCACAGCCAGCTCTTCATGGTGGCAACCTTGAACCAACATAAACCTTTGTTTGATAGTCCCTTGACCTGAGCTGGTCACATGGTCCCACTAGTCCCACAGCTGGACATGGGGGTGAATACATGGATACTGAGGCAGTGGTGCCTTACTGCAGAAGGGAAACAGTCAGTGACCTTTGGTTATGACACAGAATCCCCTCCTGATGACCTCAGGCTCCTAGGCAGCTTTGATGTTTGGTGGCTGCTGCCACCAGGGTCCTCCTCTGAGCTCCTGGGCGGTGCTTGTGATCAGCACCTACGAGTAACTCCTGTCTCTCTCTCCCCTCCCTCCTTCCCTCTCTGTAATGCCAGTGATTTCAGGAGCCCCTTATTGTTTGTTTTCTGAACACATTGTCATAATGTTCTAAATTAGTCTCTATGTCTTATTCTGCTACCATGCTGCTTATAACATTTTTAAAACCCTAATCCGATGCTTGCCTAGCATGCACGAGACCCTGGGTTTCACCCCCAGACCCCCCAAATTCTTTAAAATGCTATGTATTTTTACATGTACGTAAATATATAGTGCAATTATAGAAATACATTTTATATATGTATACATAATTTGAATATACCCTTCCTCTGTTTGGAATTCTACCATAGCCAAAGCGCCCACAGATTAAACCCAATGCACTTAGAACTGCCTGAAAAAAAGTCTTTTTTTCTTACCTAGTCCCAAAGACCTTTCCATTTTCCACCCCCAAATGCCCTGTGCTCAAGCCACCCTGAACTCACACACGCTTCCCTAAGGCTCTGCCATGCTGCCCAGCATTCTCCCTGCAGCCCAAGACAGCTGCAGAAGCTCTCTTAACCCTCCAATGCCCATTTTAAGTGTTGAACTTTCATAACAACTTTTCTCCCCAATGAAGCTGGTTGTCGCAGGCGCTGGTTCCCCAGGCCTGTACGTGTGCCATCTCTTCCACTTGTGGCCGTGTCCATCTCTTCCACTTCCACAGGGGCTTTCTCATGGGCAGTGCTCAAGCCTTATTCATCTCTGCATCTCCAGGACGTGGACGAATTCCCGGTCCATGGAATGTGCTACGGCTTAGATAAGGCTTGAGTATGCTTCCTAGGTGTTTATGCTTGGCCCCCCAGAGAGCAAGGCTGAGATAAAGTAGAATCTATAACAGGTGGGACCTGGTGGGAGGGAATTAGGTCATTGAGGGCATGGACCTTGGAAGGAATTTGTGCTGGGTTCATGGAGGGAATAGGCTCTTGCGAGAGTGGGTTACGATGATGAGATCACGCTATATGTTTGGCCTCTTTCGCACACAGTTTTTGCCATTTCTGCTTCCCTACCAAGTTGCAATACAACCAAGCGACCCTAGATGGGATCCCCCACTTGTGGACTTTTAGCCTCCAAAGCTGTGAACTCTCTTTTCATTTCTAGCCTCAAGTATGTTGCTACAACAACAACAACAAAAATGCATTAATACAATATGTATCAATCGAAGTGCTGAATAAATCCATGCTACAAATTAAACAAATCCATCCCACCTGATGCTGCTGAGAAAGAGCCCATTCCCTCATATGCTGCTGTTTTTATTCCAAAACAGAGAAACAGGAAGTTCAGAGAAGAATAATAATAGGACTCACAGCTTGGGATGGGAGGGTTGAAATGAAAACATTAAATTCCCTGGAATTTTCCCAGCATCCTGAAGCCTAGCAGCTCCAAGGGTACCACTTTGACTTTCTGGATCTTTCTAAAGTAGTCTCTCTACCTAATTCAGGAAATCTTGCAAGGATGAACTGAAAATAAACCGGCATTTGATTAGCCCAGTATTGAGCTGTTTCAATGCATTCCCCCTCCTGAGCAGAGAGATTGCATATGTCCTGAAATAAAAGGAAAATTTGTATGAAAGCTCTGGTTATTCAGAGGGGAGAAGAAGGAAAAAGACTAAAAACCTCTCCAAAAAGCCTTCAGCACTGTAACTAAATGTTAATGTTTAAAGATATCCCAGTATTTCAGGAAGCTGTTGGTAGTGCCACACTAAAGCTCATTCTAGTTTTAAAGAGAAATATTTGACTTGGAGGAACGGACCCCATGCTGGCTCCAAGATAAACTTTCCTAGCTCTCTCAGGCCAATTTTAATGCTAAGAGCAGCTCCGTCTGAGTAAAAGTTCATTTTTGAGAGCCAAGCTGTGAATTACGCTACAGGGTGAGCCGAGCAGTTGGTCTTTTGCTGATGAAGGAAGAAGCCTGAATATGATACAGAAGTGGAGGGGGAACCAGGGACATTGGAGGGGGATTACCACAGAAGGTTAGACTAATTAAATCGAGGGAAGTCACCAGAGAGCAGAAGCTCCCACACACACCATCTTCAAGTGCTCCGACACGTGCAGGGGTTGATAAGAAGAAGAAGGTTGAATGACTGCTTTCATCTGCCTGGAAGGATAGCAGTCAACCAAATAAAACTTTCTACTATTGGTTTAAATGCAGGTGAAGAGGGAAGCATTGAAACTCCTGCCAATGCCTAATTACATGTTTGAATCAGAGACCCGGAAAGCGAGGTGAAGTGAAATCCAGCTGTCTCTCTGGTTAATCATTTAAGGCCTGGTTGTTGCTTACCCACCATGTGCCAGGCCCAGTGGGCTGCCTGGGATAAAACAAAGAAGAAATGTTCCCTCCCTTCAAGAGTTCATAATTGATAAATATATGTACTGGAGATTGAACCCAGGGCCTTTGCACTGAGCTACACAGCCCGGCCTTTTTTCTTTATTTATTTTTTTAATTTTGTGATAGAGTCTCACTAAGTAACTAAGTTGCACAAGCTGGGCTCAAAATTGGAATCCTCCTGCTTCAGCTTCCCAGAGTGCTGGGATTCCAGGCAGGCTCCGCCACAATCAGTTCTGATAAGTATTTACGTGACTATATTGTATGATATGATCGATGCCCTAACAGATTATTTAAAGACTGTAAAGACCATTAAGCATGAGAGGTGTCTCTGTGTAAGCGGTAGGAGGGTGGCTTACCACAGGAGAGGACCACACGAGTGGAAATAAGAGTTCTCCAGTTGCCGCAGTGAAGAAGACAAGTAAGTCCAAAGCCACTGCACAGACAAAGCTCAGAAGGCTTGAAACTATGACATTCTGAGTGGCTCAGATGTCTACATCATGGACAGAGAGTCCATGCTGAGGAATGCCACAGGTCATATTGATAAGGCCGTTAGACCCAAAAGAAACCTTAAATACCATGAAGAAGCATTTACTATTCACCTTTATGCCAGTGGAAAGCCACTAATGCTTGTCAAAGGTGACACACTCCACATGTACAGTGTTTGTGAAAGATCAGTTGGCCACAGATGGCAGATGGAAAGGACAAGAGCATTGACGGCGAGCGCCAGCAGTGGGTCGGAGCCACTTTCTCCTGGCTCCCATTTCCGGCGGACCTCACAGTGGGAATTCTGTTGACTGAGCAATTCCTGAAGACCCATTGTGTGTGCCCAGTATCATGCTGTCTGCTCGCATCCATTTCTTTCTGACTTCAATGACTCCCCATCAGTAGCTTGGAACTGACCGTCGTGGGAGGTTTTGCACCAAGGAAATCTGCAAATGCTACTAATCTTTTCCAAGGAGCTGACATTCGTAAGCGTCTTACCAGCACACTGCTTAAAAACACCCAGGCTCAGCCTTCTGTAAGAGCAATGGTAACCTAAAGAAAACACACAGCATGTGTGAAATGATACCAGGACACCCACTGAAGATGGAGCACTGGGGATGGAGAGGAAAGAAAGGACTCTGGGGAGTGACAGGCCAGAAGGACCTCACCCCAGATTCCATCACTTCCATCAGAACAGGATCCAATCAGTTAGGCCCCATCTGGCATTATGTATTAAAACAAAGCATTCCACAAAGAACTTCAGAGTTGTAGACTAGAGAGAGTGAATCCAACCGAAATCTGTTGCTTCATTTATCTATAAATCAAAGTGTCAGTTTCTAGTTGAATTTCAAAGGCATCAAAATTATTGAGAGCAAGCTGAGCCCAGTGATGTATATAATCCCAGCTACTCAGGAGGCTGAGGCAGGAGGATTGCAAATTTGAGGCAAGCCTGGGCAATTTAGCAAGACCCTGTCTCAGAATAAAATTAAAAGGATTAGCTATGATGTCAGCAAGGGAGCTATATCCCCAACTCCTTTTATTTTAAGACAGAATGTCTTAAATTTATCCAGGCTGGGCTCAAACTTAGGATCCTCCTGTCTCAGCCTCCCAGAGTACTAGAATAACTAACTCCTGCTTTTACATTTATTAATGAACATACCATCTCCACGGTCTGCTCTTATCTCAGTTCCTTGGGGAATACGTTTTGTGCAGTGTTGTCTATGCCTGCCGCTGTCTTCCTGTCTACAATAGTCCTGGGAATGCTAGACATCCAGGAAAGGCATGCAGGATACTCAGAATGTTAACTGCATGGAAATTTAATCAATCACAGATAAAAGCATCTCATCAGGAAATATTCATGCAGACTGTCTTCTGAGGCTACTTGAGGAGTCTGGGTCATTGGTCCTGGGCTGAATACCAAGAACTTGGCAGCAGGTTGGGAATGACTGCTGAGAGCAGCACACAGAGTCAGAAAACCCTGAAGGTCATCACTCAAGGACAATGCAGAGTGAAGAACACAGAGCACATGGTCTGAAGGTCATTTCGCCTCCACAGGCCTTGAGCAGAGGATGGAGGAAGAAACTAGATTGGTAGATGAGGAAAGAGCAAGAGGGTCTAGAATGAAGAGTGTCCCTGGGCCACCAAAATTCTCATTAAACACCTAGAAGTTTGTTTGTTTGTTTGTTTTTGAGATGGGGTCTCACTATGTAACCCAGTCCAGTCTCAGTGCTGAGGACAGGATCCTCCTATCTCAGCCTCTTGAGTGATCAGATTACAGGCCCTGAATTTGGATCTCATGGCCCAAGACATTTTCCTAAAAAGATCTTAGGGGCTCACATAGAATTTTCAACTACTTCCTTCACCAAAACAAGAACAATTAAAAACATGCTAGTGTGATTTTCTAAAATGATGAATCTTAGAATCACAAAATATAGAGAATAAAATATATTCTCAGAGCAAAGGACATTCATTTAACTTGATTCTATGTAAGAAATGCACAAAATGAACTATAGTAGCCATCACTTTACCCCACCCCCACCCCCCACTGATTGCAGGACTGGAGTACTGGGAGGAGGCACCAAGCCAGGCCAGACACAGGGTACAACCCAGCTCCGAGGCTGCATGTACTCTTGCTCGCTCATGGTGGTTGAAGAAAAGGAACATTCTCTCTGATCATTGTCGGCAGCATCGGGAAGGGAGGCCACTGCCTGTCCTTCCAGAATCCCTGAGGCCTCTGCCAGTTACAGCACCTTGAGCCTGGTCCCGGGGTGGCCATGGCGTCTGCATAGGAAGGAAGAAGCCTTTGTGCTGAGCAAGACCCTCCCGGTCCTCCTATTAGAGCTGTCACTGAAGAGATAGCTCACTGTGCTGCTGGATGCAGTAAGTTCAGAAAACATGACCTTGAGGCTACAAAAGGCTCTGGAGGCTGCAGGACTGTGCTGCGCTGGTGCTGGTCCATGAGTCTAAACTTGGACGGACGCTTGGCTCTCCCACATCACAGAGAGAAAGCAAGAAGGGCACTGGGGCACACGAATGTGTCAGCACGGCGCAGGTGTGCAGCCTTCCGTAAATGTAAAACCCTGACTGTCACTTCCGAAGGAGCCCCAGGCATATCTCGTCTTCGTCTCACTCATCTACACCAGCTGAGCAGGAGCTGCTGCCTGGGTGCTGGCAAGGAATGAGGCTGGGCCTGGGCTCCAAGAGAGCAAAATGCTGGGATGGAATTTGCCACAGACTCTAGAAGAAGAAAAGTGGTGCTCAGAGGGACTCAGGCAAACCTCTTGCTGTAAGCAGGGAAACTGAGGCAGCAAAGTGACTCCTCTAGGACCATCTCCTGTGAACACACCACACTCTGTCCAGCAGCTTCACCCATGGGACTTTCCGGGCCTGGGATGCTCACTTGCAGCCCCCTCCTTTCTCCTCTTCACCTCCACATCAGAGTCACCACAGTGCTGTCCCTATCCATCCCACCATCTTGTCTTGATGGGCCTTGTTCTTTGGGCCTTTGGTTTCCCATCAGTTCACCCACCGCATCCTGACGACCCACACCAGCCCTTCCTCCTCCCCAGCCCTTCGCTTCCAGGCTGTCTTCCTCCTCCTGAAATGGCTGAAAATTCAGAGCATCTGGGGTGTTCTACCTGCTCTGTGGGGCCGTCCCAGGGAGTTCTGCTTCTGGGAACTTTCTCCCACCCCAATCCAGCCTGGGTCAGCGTGGCAGGTTTTTTTAGGTGATACGCATATCTCTTTACCTCGGGCCTCTGTGTCTTTACTGAGATGGGTAAATCCTAGTTTTACCACTCTCTCTTCACTTTTAGGGTACTTATCATTCTCATTTTAGTATTTGAGTTATAGCTATGAGTTGGGTGTTTCTTATCCAAAATACCAAAGACTGGAACTGTTTCAGATTTGGGATTTTTTGTTTCGGGTTTTGGAATATTTTCATATGCATAGAAAGATGTCATAGGGATGCAATCCACATCTAAAAATGAAATGCACTTTAAATTCATTATACTTCATGTACACCTTACATACAGCCTGAAGACAAATGTCATATGATATTTTTAATAATTTTGTGCATGAAACAAAGTTTCATGGCATGGAATTTTCCACTTCTGGCAACACATCGGCACTCAAAAAGTGTTGGATTTTGTACTACTTGGGGTTTCAGATTTTTGGATAGGGCTGCTCAACCTATACTACTATATTTACCAACAATGAAGTCCTTTAGAGAAGCCTGCTGAATAGAGAACACAAAATTAATATGCATGTAGTAAGAAAATGAGAAATATGCTCTAGTGTCCTGTGACTTTTTCATACTGGGGGCTCAAACCCAAAATATAACTGGCAGGGTCATTAGAGTTCGAAACAGAATTTTTTAAACAACAAATAAGTGTGCATTGTGGCCTTCCTGCTGTGGAAAACAAACCCCACTTGCACTGTTGAGGTCTCTGTTTTGTCTTTCCAAGGTTTCCCCACGTTTCCCCCACCCTGTCCTTCCTGCCACTTGCCTCGTACAGTGGTTTCCACATTTTATGGATAAGTGACGTCTTTCACCGTCTCCGAAAGTAAAACAGCAGAAAGCCAAGACTCTCTGGGGAAATGAGAGTGGCCTGTTTGCAAGATCCCTTGTTGCTTTGGGCAGATGCCAACCCACCCTCACAGCACCCACAGGTCCCCTAAGTTCACTGGACCCTCCGCATGGGCCTCCTACTCATGCTTTCCCCTCTGCTATCCTTCTTCCACCCCAAACCCCAGCCTACTATCGACACTGCTGTAAACTCACCCCTCCTCTCCACCTTCCATTCCTGCTGCCGTGAAGCCCAAAACCCCGCTGCTGGCTGCAAGCTATGGATGACTCTGTGCCCACTGCTTGTCTGAGTCATGTCACTTCGGCTTCAATGGGCTCCCGGGGACACACCACACTCTGTCCCGCTGTTTCACCCACAGGACTTCCTGGGCCTGGGGTGTTCACCTGCACCCCTCTTTTCTCCTATTTACCTGCCCTGGTATTCACTCTACCTCCAACTTCTTCTCTGGATTCCACTGTCTGGTCTCCCCTTTCAAGCAGCAAAATCCAGATTCACCCTAACCCTCTCTCTCCTTGCACATCCAATTAATCACCAGTATGGGATTGGAACTGGTAAATAGACCTCTATCTCTTTGTTCCCATCCCCCTCCTGCTCATCCCTGCCACAACCTTCCTTTTGAGTCTCCTATTGTATCAGTCACTGTTCTGTCACTGGAACAAAAGACCTGACAACCACAATTTAAAGCTGGAGAGGTTTATTTTAGATCAAACTCTCAGTCCATGGTTGGTGGATCCAAAGTCAAAACAGCATGGCAGAAGGACATAGCAGGAGACAGTTGCTTACCCCATGGCAGCCAGGAAGCAGAGATGGGGAAGAGCCAGGGACAAGAACACAGCCTTCCAAGTCACACCCCAGTGACCACCTCTTCCACCAGGCCTCCCCCCAAACACATGAGACTTTTGGGGGACATTTAAAGTCTAAAAGGTAATACTTATCTAGCTCAAGGGTTCCTTACAAAGCTTTCTGATGGGTCTCCCTGCCTCACCAATAAACCTGGTTGAGAAGGCATGGGACAGCCACCCAAAACACAGACCACTCCTGTGGCCGCCCTTGCTTAAACCAACAACAACATGGCTTTGCATGACAGTTCATGCTCTCAGAGGAGAAGCAAAGGCTATTTAGGGCCAGGGGTCTAGCTCAGCGGCACAGCACCTGCCTGGCAAGCGTGAGTTGAATTCCTGGTACCAAAACGACAAACAAACAAACAAACATGGCTATTTGGCCTCTGGCCCCCACCTACCTTTCCTATTTCATCTCCTCCCACTTCCGAGGCTCTGCCACCAGTTCAGCCGCCACAAACCACTGCCATTTTCCCCCAGGGGCATTTCTCTCTCAGCTCAGAGCAGGCTGACATTCCTCCAACAGCACTGGGAGGACAGACTTGGTTGGTAAACAGCTACCACAATGCCAAGCCCCTGAGTGCACCTGTGGCCCCAGGTCCCACGCCATCTCCAGCAATTACAAGGGGACTGTCCAGCCCAGTCATGCTGTGAAATACCTCAGCTCCACCGCATCTGAGCTCTGCCCTTGCCCTCTGCCTGCCAGGCCTCTCCCTGAGCCGCCAATGTCTTTGCCACTCCACCCTGACGTCTCCAGCCCTGTGGCGAGGCAGGGCCTCCTCGGCCTCCCTTCGGCACTCCCCACGTTGCCATAGACTTTCCTTTATGCTTTGATTCTCTGACTTGCTTTCTGTGATTTCTCACCTCTCTCCTGCTCACCAGAGAATGACTTGGGAGCCGGAGCAGCAGCCCATTCACACAATAGATGCCCCACACATGAAGGCTTGTTGAACTTGACCTTTTTAGTACTTTAGGAAAGTCCTCCCTCCTCCTTCAAAGCTTCTCATCGCCACAGCCTCACCCTTTCTCATGTCCGGCACCTCCAGCAGGGCTTCCTTCGTGTACTGCTAGTCACATAATAGGTGCTCCAAGAGTACCTCTCCTAAGGCCAATATATAGGTACCTCCTGCCCTCCAAAATAAGGACATAACAGTCTCTCTGAGCTAAAATAAAGGGATCCAGCTGGGGCCAAGTAATTCAGGAAACAGCTGCCAAAAGCAGCTAAGCACACTCATCCCAGAAGCTGGCAGAACAGGGGAGCCAAGAGCTTCTATTCCAGCCCCAGCCTCAAGAAGGAAAACCCTTTCACCATACCCTCCTCCACCTCCAGGGCCCCGAGATCCCAAAATATAAGACAGCCCAAAGCCCAGGCTTGGGAGAGATAAAAGAGGGGATCAAACCACGCTCCGGTTTGCAGCCGCATGGTACCATGTGTTTTTTTAAAGAAGAGAAAAAGCAAAATCAAAAGAACGTCTCTTCTCTTTGGGAAACAAGCACAAGCAAAATCACCCAGGCTGTCCTATGGATTTCCTCTAACAGGCCTCAGAAGGCAGGGAGGGGGTGGGGGCTCCTCTGTCTCCACCTGAGGCCAGGAGCAGCTCCAGGGCTGCCCTGTGTGTGGTGGTGCAGAGGGAGGAAAGAGGGAAAGAAGGAGGGGTAGGGAAGCGGGAGGGCACAGGATCAGCAACTACTACAGCCCAGCCCTCTGCCAAATGCTTATTCCACGTCTAGTCCCTGAACCATGTAAACAGCCCTCTGAGCCTGGCATTGTTTCTACTTTAAAGCAGGGGAGCAGCAGCTGGGGAAGTCCTTCGATTTGCCCAAGGGTAGCAGGCTGGCAAGCAGCAAAACCTAACTGTAAGCCAGGATGTCTGCTTGCAATTCCGATTTGCTCCCGAGGGCACTGCCCCCCTCTCCCTCTTCCTCTGGAGTTCCCCGAATCTCCAGCAGAACCTTGACATCCTGCCGCTCTCCCTGCTTTCTGCTCCATGAAGCAGGTCTGTGCCCACGTGGCTTTTCCTCATGGGGGAATTTCCTCAGCACCGCAGGCACACAAGTGCTTCACACAAGGTCAAAGCTAAAGATGAGTGGTGATTACAGACCACGCTGTCTGCCTGTGCCCAAGGCAAGCAGAGCACTGGAATCACTCCTTGTTTGGACATCAGCTCAGAATATTACCTGCCATGACCAGGGCTTCCTTGGCTCCTTAGTGTTGTCCCCACCCATCCCCCAATACCTCTCTGGACACATCTTTCCCCTCTGGTACAGGAGACTGAACCAAGGCCTACACACTGAGCTATATCCTAGCCTTCTTTATTTTGAGTCAGAGTCTCACTAAATTGCCCAAGAAGGCATTGAACTTGCAATCCTCCTTCCTCAGCCTCCCAAAGTGCAAAGATCCCAGGGTACATTACCACATCAAGTTTGACACACTTTTATTTTCTCCTTAGACCTTGCTATAGTCCAGAATTGCTCTTACCCAGGCATTTCCTTGTTTAATATCAAACACACACACACACACACACACACACACACACACACACACACTCACAAGCAAAGCCCAGCTACCATCAAAGTAAAGCTGACTGTCCAGGAGTTTGGCGAATCAGCCCAGAGTACTGGGTCGTTTTATTCCACAGATCAAGATGTCCTTCCCCTACCATGAATGTAACTTTTTCACCCCACCTACATATAGATTTTGAAGCTCCTTAAGCATGTTTAGAACTAGTATGCTGCCTGGATGACTGTGGATGGGTGGCTATTTCTGTGTAACAATGTCTTTTTGGTGGAGGTGAGTGACTGAGGTACCTGATCAAAAAATATCATTGCAGGGGTTCTCATGTGACACCAGACTGGGAGTTCTTTGTGTGAACAAGCTCCAAGGCCCCAGGGCCAGTGTTTTGTGGACAAGTAATGGACGCTGGCATAGTGGCAACCCCTCTACGTGGCACACCTACCTGCTGCTCAATTTATCTGCCTTGGGACGTACTTTTAAAGTTTTTTGTTTTATGTGAAGCTAATCTCCCGCTGGATACAGAGTACCTACCACTAAATGATTCCTCCAGAAGCCTAAAGCAGCAGCCAAGGCTCCACAGAGCCACTGCAAAACAGGGCAGGGAAACCTGTCTAACAGCTGCTCCACAAGGAAGCCTGAGCGCTGGTTGTCCACACTTTCTACCAGATAGAAAGGGGCCCTGTCCCCAGTCTCCAAGTCCTAGCTGTGGCCAGTCATAGATATTTGGCCTTAGGTTAGGAGTGGCGTTTGAAAGTACACTTCCTGAGGAAGTTGTCCAAAATGCAGGTTCCAGAGTCCTGAACTCCTGATTCTGATATTTTTATAACCCTGAACTCTTCCTTTCTTTACTCAATCTCCAGAGAAAGAGAAACCTGAACAGTCCTGCTTTCTTGGCAAGAAAGACCACCTAAAAGCAGTCAACTCTCATTGCTGTGGACAAAGAATTGGCCCTGGTGACTTGGAGCTTGCTTATACAAATAATGTCCAGCCCAATAACATTTGAAAAGCCCTGGGAGGATACTTTTAGAGGACTCAGATAGCTCAGTCACTCACCTCTGCTGGGAGGACATTGTCATGCAGCACCCACCCACATTCATTGATTTAGTCAATTTTCTTGTCACTGAGACACAATGTCTGACACCCAAAACTTAAGATGGAGAGATTTATTTTAGCTCACAATTTGTAGAGGTTTCAGCTGGCTTCAAGGTAAGACAGTCTGGCAGAGGGGGATCGCAGAGGAGAAGAGTTCACACACAGGAAGGGCACAACAAGCAAAGAGAGGATGGGTGGAGGAACTGGGGAGGGAAATTTGTCTTTTTAGGCCACACCCCCAGTGACCCAGCTCCTTTAGCCTGGCTCTACCTCCAGACATCACATTTAGCTGTGAGCTATCAATGGGCTCTAAACTATCAATGGGCTAATCCACACTGAAGAGTATCACATCCCCATGATCTGATCATCTCCCCAAAGCCCCGCTTATGGGAGCATGAGGTTCTGGGGGGACACCTAGATATAATCCATAACAGTCATCCAGGCAACTCAGCACTTTTGAGCATGCTCAGTGTTTCCCTCTCCACTAGAGCTCCCAAATCCACATGGAGATGGGGTTAAAGAGTTACACCCAGTGGAGAAATCAGATCAGGATGGTAGCTATTACTTTTGTCACTTATCTTGAGGGCTAGATAGGATCAATGCCTCAGAATAGTATTTGGAAAGACCCCCTCCAGCCTCTGTTCCCTTCTGAAAGCCAAAAACCTTGGTTTAGATGGAAACAATCCCCAAAACAAGGTCTCCAGTTCTAAATGTAACCATATGCCTGCCTTCTGAGTCTCCATCTCATCTAGTTATTTCTCTTCTGGAGGGGAAGCCAGACTGTTCAACTTCAGCACAAAGTCACTCCTGGCACTGTTGTATATGAAGTACCATGGAAATTCACAGTAGGTGCTTATGAAACCACCAACTACAATCATCCTTACCAATTCTACAAGGATCCAAAGACTAACCCCTTGAGACTAGCCAAAATTGATCAGAGGTGGTGAAATGTCAGAGCTCAACCCCACAGCATGGAAATTGCTTCAAGGATAATTAGAGTATGGATTTTCAGCCACTTATGTTCAGAGGAGTCCCCTGGCTCTAGGTTCCTGCTATAGTTTGAATCTGAAATGTCTCCCAAAGACGTATGTGTTGAAGTCTTATTCCCCAGCTCATGGCACTACTGGGAAGTATTAGCATCTTTAAGGGATAGGGCCTAGTGGGAGGAAGTGAGGTTATTGGGGGCATAACCCTGAAGAGGACATTGTGACCCAAGCCCTTCTTTTATGTCCCTTTGCTTCCTAGATCCAATGAGACGAACAGGTCTTTTTCACCATGTGCTCTTGACTGATATTTTGTGCTATCACAGATCCAAAGCAACAAGGTCAAGCATCCATGGACTGACACCTCTGAAACCATGGATCAAAATAAGCCTTTCCTCCAAAAAAGTTTATTTTTCCCTGCTATTTTGTCATAATGACATAAAGTTGCCTAAGAGTCTTCTGCCACCTCCTGATCCCAGATGTATCCACATTGTGCATGAGCTACAGCCTGAGGATGTGACAGAAGCTCCTAGTTCTTACCAAAAATCTGACGTCTTTCCCTTGCCTCTCATTCTTTCACCCCCACAACTGCATTCAATACTACTGATGTCAAACCCACTGTTAATTTTGGATGTACCATGTCCTTCCCACTACAAAACAGAAATGACCTGGAGAATAGCTCATACAAATGTTTCTTAAAAGTTAATACAATCAGAGAAACCCATATCCCCTACAAAGTATGCAAAATTTAGCAAATTATACCAACATAGCACTTAATTTTTTCATTGCCTCAAAGATGAGGTGTCATCAAAATAGTGCTGTATTTCAAACCTGTACTTCTCTCCCCGGGCACATGAGCTATTTGTCTGGCTTCTGTGATTGCCAGCCACAGCAGTATCATGCACCTGGCATTTCTGCTCTTCTATGTTTTCACCTTCACAGCCAAGAACTCTGGTCTTCCATCCCTGCTCCCCACTAAAGAACACTTTCTTGAATGTAAATTGACAGCCCAATTCAGTCCAATCCACAGGTATTATATTTCCATTCAGCAAATTTATACCTCTTGGTCCACAATTAAGAAGGAAATACGGTCCATGTACCTCCTGTGTGTTCCTGCAGGAAGAAAAATATTGATAGCTGGCTTAAAAATGAAAACTCCCAGCAAGCTAAAATTCAAACCTCAGATCACACACACACAAAAATAAAAGAGTAGCCCTTCTCTAAGGGATTTCCACACTGGTCATGTGAGCCTTCTCCCCTCCCTTCATGTCAGAACCTCTCCAGGGGAAACACAAAGACAGAAACAAGCAATTGGTATGATTTAGTTGTAAACATGGGCCTTAATTTCAAGTTACTACCTAACTGAATATGCCACTAGCATCCATCTGCTTACCCGGAGGCTCATCTCCATCAATAGCTCCTTTGTCTGGGCTTTTGCAAACCCTACTGCCAAAGGTCATTACCATTGGCAGATGTGAACAATAGCAGCCCTGGCTGGTGTTTCTCTGCACCAACCAAGCTGCCAGTTCCTCAGGTTTAGGAAAAGTGACTGAATGACATCTTCCTGGCCAGAAATCAGCCCAGCCTCCTCTTCCAGTCCTCCCCTGCCCCCACTCCCTTGTCAGGGTCTTGTTCCAAGTGTTTCTGGTTACTGTGGCATGTTGCCTGTGAATGTTAAATATTCAGCAATCTTTGGGCTCCTGAGTGCTTTTGTGCAAAGAGGTTGGCTTTGAGAAAAGAACAAGCTGATCTGAACGAAAGGGAGCAACACAGCAAGCAAGCAGAGTCAACAGTTCAAAAGAAGTGAAAAAGAAAGAAGGCTGCCTATTCAGCAAGACGTGCGCTCTGCAAACCCAGCACAGCC
>RJWM01027047.1:0-28968 GCA_004363535.1 Dasyprocta punctata | reverse complement strand
AACACTGGACCAGAGCATCCAGACCCACACTCCCACCCCATTGTTCCAGGCATGCCTTTGTTCTTTTTATGCTGGAAATTATAGATAAGGTAAAGTTAATGATGCTTACCATATACCTTGTTATGTGCCTTGCTTCCTATTAGTTCAATATGAGCTAACTGACTATGCTTGCGATTCTATTGGTTGATTGTACTTTGATCCATGTTATACCCAGAATGTGATTTTACTGTGTAAAATATCCTTGGAAAAAGAGTCTCCATGGCAACCCATTTTGAGACCCTTTCCGGCTCTCAGGAGCTGTCTCTCAATAAACCTCTCCTACACTTAATCTCCTTTGTCCTCAAAATTCATTCTTCATATTCAGGGGACATGAAATTGGCACATGTGACATCTAACAGGTTGGAAGTTATTTTTCTTCATCACAGTGAACTCAAATGTCAAATCTTCAAAGGATGAAAGGAAAATTCCCCTCACCTCTACATACACTTCAGTACAACTGCAATCCACTTTACATTTTAGTGGCGCTGATGGACAAATTCTATGCATCTTTAATTGCATTTTTAAAACTTACACTTATTTTGAACAAATTTTAATATTTTTAAATTTATTTTTTTTTTTGAACCTGGGATTAAACTCTTGACCTTGAGCTTGTGCCGCTGAGTTATATCCCCAGCCCTAGTATCTTTTGTATGCTTAAGAACTACTTTATTTTTTTTTACTTTTGTAAATATTATGTTTTTTATCCTTTGGTAATATTTATATAAAGTTTTGAATTATTTCAAAAAAAGTAGCTGTTCATCCTGATATTAGACCTATTTTCAAATTTTCTTTGAAGGTAAAATTTTGTAATAAAAGAAGTTAGATTTTTGAATCTGATTTTAGTTGTAGTTATTTTTAAATCTTATTTGTATTTTAATTTTTTAAGCATATGTACAATTGTAGGAGAAAGTAGAAGTACATACAAAGACTTAAAGATAAATATTAAAGTTACTGAAGAGTGAGGACTAAAGTATCAGAAAGATACTTTATGATAAACAGACTTTGGAATCAGGCTATTTCTGGACTTCGTTTATATTACCTATATAACTTTTGGCTAATTATCAAACATTTCTTGCCACAATTTCCTTATCTATAAAATGAAAAAAAAAACATTGTATAAGCTTCATGAGGAAACTACTTAGAGCTAACCCAGCTAACTCAGAGTACTTTGCTAGATATATATGAATACTAGGGTAAAAGCCTTCTGTATAAAAACTTCACGTGGAAGAAAATGTATGAAGAATCAAATCTCACATTTAAAATTCTCAAAACATTGTTCAGTAGATATTTTTCAGAAGGTGGTTGACTTCAAAGTGAGTCAAGTTTATAAAATCTTTTTACAAAGGGCATTATGAAATTTCCTTCAGTTTGTTCATCATGTGTTCTAATTAAAAAAGAGTGACCCTTACCTCGAGACTTTGGTGGCATAAAGGAGATCTTCATCATCATCACTATAATTCCTATTGACATGGTCCTTTGATGAACATCATCCCAGGCTGGTAGTGAAATAAAGAAATACTTCATTCTAATTGTAGGTTATTTGGAATTTACTATTTTTTTGCTTTGTTTTCAAACTTTTTCACAATCAAATCTTTGAAAATTAGTTTCAGTCATGATACAAATATTAAATAGTAGTAATGCCTTTTATTTTACTCGAGATAGTGTTTTGTTCACCATTATGGATTGCAGAGTTTTCTACTTATCAAATTAAATGTCACATGAATCACAATGACTGGTCTTAGACACTGCTATTATTAATTCGTGAATGATTCAACTCTTTGTAAAGTCTTACATTATTTTTTTTGCATGTAGCATTAGAAAATGTTTTAATGCAATAATAACTAATAACTATTCTCACGAACTTTTTCATTTGCCATTTTTAAATCTTAGGGGTTATTTATTATTAATTTAGCCATGTAGTAACTGTTTGCTATTATGATAAATATTGTCAATTATTTATTTAGCAGCGTATTATACCCTTGTTCCCCACACATTTTATTCATTCACTTAAAGTCATTTTCTGTACCCATGATATATCTGTATTTATCATTCAGTTGTATAATCCATGTCTCCCTTTTCCTTCTTAAATATAATTTTCTCAAGGACATCTTCCCCTGCTCTATTGGTCATAGCCTATAGACTCTCCTCTGCATCCTGATTGGTATGTACCTACAAGGGCTCACAAGAGCTATAGGGCAGGTTTGGGTGATCAGTTCAGGTTAGAAAAAAAACTTTCCTTTTGGTCAAGCATCGCTTCATCCCACGAAGCTTTATGTAATAAAGTTATTTTCTATAAGTTTGATGGCAAAAAAACTAAGTGGGATTATACATTTGTTTCTATTTATTGGAAAAATACACCTACTTTGAGTTAAAGGAAAAATGTATCAGGATTATAAATGTTTCCCCTCCTTGTGGCCTTGCAGCCATAATCTCCATTCTCATCTTTCAATAGTTATATTTGCTAATCTGACTTCAGACCCATGGACCATGCTTGCTCATCCATTTCATAATGCCAATCAGGAAGATGAGCTGTGGTGAAGGGCAGGAAAAGATCTTTAATCAGCATGACCATGCTGGTGAGCACAGAGAGGTTCAAGATTCATATTTGAGGGACTGACAGAAACATTAGGGTTTTATAGAAAAGGTGAACAAAGGCAGTTTGTGAGTTTGCACAGCTAGGGAGTTAATGTAGATAATACTAGTCAAGTCAAGGTTTAGTTGATCTGTAGCTCAGGGCTGGCTCTGGGCTATTCTGGGAAAGTCGTCATTACTTGAGGATGCAATTTGCTTTCCAACGTGAGATGACAATTCCTACTTTGGTGGGGGTGGGGCAGCCTCAGTTTCCATTGTGGAATAATTCCTCATCATGGGGTGGTCTTTAATGCCCTGCTTTTCCTGGAATCCCAAGGTAGCTGTGAGGTTAGAACAATGACTTCAGACTTTTAGACATCTATCCGGGGTGTCAGGAAGTGGACATTGTAAAAGTTGGCTGTTGTATGTCTCTAAAAATTACTTTAGTTACTCTTATCGTGGTGTATTTAGCTATGAAGAAAGATGATATAGACTGAATAAATTTAAATTTGTTAGTCCTTGCAATGCAGACACTCTTTCTTATACTATAGGCATTGTTTTCCAGCTGCCAGACTCAGCAGTTTTGCTACCCCATATTCTTTGGTCACGGTATTTCTGCCTTGCAACAAGCTAACCATGGACTTAAATCATGAACCAAATTAAACCTCTCCCTCTTTAACTTGTGGGTACCAGGTATGGTGCCCAGTGATGGGAAAGCTAACTAACAGAGAAAATTGTTAGCAGAGAACTGTGGTTGTTATGGTGACCAATCTGAACATGTGTTTATCAGCCTTTGGAATTAATTTGAAGGAAGAGCTTGGAAAGATTTTGAGAAGTGGGCTAAAGAGACCAAGAATGGTATAAGCAGAGCTCTATAGGTGATTCTGGTCAAAGCTCAGGTCAGGATGCGGATAGGAATGTGGGTAATAAATGCCAGACTCAGAAGGTTTTACCTGGGAACAAAGAATCCATTGACAGTTGTCCTCAAGGCCATGTGTGTATCACATTCTGGCAGGAAATTTGTCTACATTTTGCCCATGTCCTGTGTCTTGACAAGAGACTAAATTTAAGGGCAGTGGGCTAATGATTCTGTTCAAAGAAATTTCAAGATAGCTCAACATTCAGCCTGTAGTCTGAGTTCTACTGGCCACTTTTAGCCATACTCATAGTGAGAATCAGAAGCAAAAGACTAACAAATTTTGTTTGAAAAGCTTAAATTTTGGCCTACAAGGGGCCATGTGCAAAGTTGCAGCCAAAGGAGGTGATGGCTGCTAAAGAAAATAGTGCCATTAGAGCAAGGCGTACTTTGTACAAGGACAAAAAGATAGATGCTTTGAGGGAATCTGACCAAGACTTCACCAATTGCAGGCTCAAGGGAGCAGAAGTCTCAACACTTCCTTTAAGGACAGAGTCTCATAGGGAATTGATTCCTTAGGATTTATTTCACTTTATTCAACCATCCAGGCATTCAGAGGCCACTGCAGCTATGGTCCAAGGGGGTTGGCTAGTCCTTTGACTAACAGCAGATTTTCATGTTGTCCAGATGATGCTGGTTTTACTACTATGCAGAATGCAAGAATCTCAGGTCAGAAAAATTTCAACCTAAAATTCAAGGCAAGCCTGGGAGGCCAAACAAGGAGCCCTTGAGAGGGCAATACACCAAGTTCTGGGGATAAAACCCAATATGCAGAGGGCGCCTCAGGGAGTTGGAGATGCCAGGAATATGGATTGATAACCAAAGGAAGCTGCAGGCTGTGAGTGGAGCCATGTCAGGAGAAAAACCTTGGGACTTGGAATCAGCAAGGCCATACAAACTCAACAGGAATTTAAATTGAAAATGAAAGTGCATATTGTTAACTGCAAAAGAACCAGTAAACAATGTGATATAGCTAATTATGAATAAAAGGTATAAATTTGAATAATAAAATTTATGTACTCAATACTAGTGTGACCCACATAACTCTTGAGGCTCTTGGGTTCAACGACTGTGAAAGGATGAGACAATAAAGGAGAGACAGAAACTGAGGTCAGGTGAAGCCCTTACTCCCTTGATGAGAGGAAAGGAACTGCTCCCTCTCTGTAGGTGCATTTGTTTATACATTTAGCAGCACAATGTCACATGGTTCCACTTTGCCTAGCAACCCATTGCTTAGATTGTCTAGGGGCTTGATGTTTTTCTGGGATGAGGCAGCTTCTTTATATGGCTTGCCCCGGGCACTCTTTGTTCTCCAACTGGCCCCTACACGTGTGATCAATTTCTGGCTTCAGTGTTCCCTATAAAAACAAAGACAGGGAACAAGAGATAAAAAAAATATGTCATAGAACCAAAAAAGGTGTCTTATAAAGACATCATTACAACATTACCCCAAAATACAACTGTAGGACAAGAATATAGTACCCCAAAATATGCCTATTGGACATATTACTTGCTTTAAACTCACTATTTTGAGAAATAGCAGACAAAGAGTAGCTCTGAAAAACCCCTTTGCGGTAGGAATTTACATCTCTAAGTGAAATACCCATTTATAAGCGTGTCCTCTTCTGCGTGGCAAGAAGGAGAAGGTGACTAGAGAGGGCATCCTCTTAAATTTGCAAAACAAACATTTTATATGCTTAAGGTGCTATTCCTGACCAAGTCATATTTTTCAAAAAAAATATTTCTTATTGACAGAAGTGTACTTATGCACAACATACACCATGGTATTTTGAAATATGAGAAAAATTCTCAGCAAACGAAGAATCAAAGGAAACCTCAACCTGCCGAAGTTTTCTGCTTAAAATTTACAGACTATGTCATCCTTACTTGTGAAAGACTGAATGCTTTTCCTCTAACGTTGGGGACAAGACAAAAATAGTTGGTCTCAACACATCTTATTTGAGGTTTCCCCAATACTACCAGGAAATAAAAATGAATTCTTGCTGGGGATTTAGCTCAGTGGCATAAGCAACTACCTGGCAAGCACAAGGTCATGAGTTTGATCCCCAGTACCAAAACAAACCAAACCAAAACAAAAAAATAAATTAGTAGCATAAGAATAGCACAGGAGGAAATAAAATCCCTTCATTCTTTGTAGGTTCATCTGTGTAGAAATCTTTAATAAACTATAGGGTCCATTAAAAGTGATACAGAGTTTACGAGTTTGCAGTATATAAAAAAATAACCAAATATGACTTTATTTCTATACAAACTCAATAGGAAATTGGAAATTTAAGTTGAAAAAATATCACTTATTTGAATATCAAAAACTATAAAATATTTAAATATATCTTTGGGAAAAGATGTTCAAGGACCTGTACACTGAATTCTGCATTAACATTACTTGAAAAATTAAATATTAACTAAATAAATAGAATTATATACCAGATATATAGAATAGATGGTAAAATATTTTTAAAATGTCAATTCTCATTGTTATGGCTTATATCTAGATGTACCCCACAGTCTCATGTGCTCATAGGTGGGGCTTTGGGGAGGTGATTGGATCATGGGGTCCTGACACTCATCAGTGGATTAGTTCATTGATGAGTTTATAGCTAAGTATGATTTAGAAGGTGAAGCCTGGTTGGAAGAGGTTGGTCACTGGGAGCATAGCCTGGAAGGGTCTATCTCCTTCTCTGCGATCTCTTGCCTTCCTTCCTGCTGCCATGGCACGAGCTGTCTGTCCTTTGCCACACCACCCTCTTTGGGAGCCAGCAGACTGTGTACTGGATCCTCTGCAAACTGTGAACAAAATTAATTCTCTCCTCCTTAAATTTGCAAGTGTTGGGTATTGTCATTCAGTAATAAGAAAGTATCTAAGACTCTAATCAAATTCATAGGAAGAGTCAAGTTAATGCCAATAAAAAAAACCAAAACAATGCATTGTTTGTGGAAGGTGACCCTAAAATTCCCATCGAAATGCAAAGCAATAAGAATAGTCAAACACTGAAATATGATAAACTGTGAGATTTAATGTTCTGGACTTCAAGGCAGAATAAACCAGTGGTAGTCAAGGCAACACAGTATTGACAAAAAAACCATACAATTAGATCAATAACACAGTACACAGTACATGAAGGACCTATCCATATGTAACTAATTGATTTTTGACTAAAATAAAATCTGTAACCAAATGATACCAGAAAAAATTATAGCTATTAAAACAAAAACAAAGAAGCTGCCGATGTTTCCATCACATAAAAATTAAATATTTTAGGCTTGTATTATTTAAATATAAACCTAATTGCTGAACTTAACACTATAAACTTTATAAAGAAAACACAGGAGAAATTTTTGTTTTTTTATTTGTTTGACAAAGTTTTTTAAAGAGACAAACAAAAACAAAAGAAAAATAAATGAATAAACTAGGTTTCAGGATAATAAGTACTTGCTCTTTAAAAGACATTACTATTAATGTGAAAAGGTAAGAAACACACTGTGACAAAGTATTTACAAAATATATGTTTGTCCAATAATTTATATTTAGAATGTATAAAGTACTCTTATAGTTCAACAGTAAGTACGCAAACAGCTTAACTAAATAATGGGCAAACAGCACTCAAGAGGCTGAGGCAGGAGGATTGTTGCAAGTTCAAGATCAGCCTGGGCCACAAAGTGAGCTCAAGGCCAACCTGACCCTGCCTCAAAAAACAAAACAAAACAAAAAACAAACAAAAACAAACAAGCAAACAAACAAAATGGGCAAAAGAGTCAAATACTTAACCAAGGAGATGCATGGATGTGTTCAGTAATCACACAGACTGACACTTGGCATCATTAATCTTTAGAAAAATGCATGTCGTTACCATGATATATGTTACTATACATTCACTAGCACGCTAAGTTCAAGAAGACCAATCAAATCCAGAGTTAGGATGAACCTTCATTGCAACTCTCAGGTACTGGTCATGTGAATGTAAGATTACACATTTTTTTTTTTTTTTTTTTTTTTTTTTGCGGCACTGGGGATTGAACTCACAACCTCCCAGCTGCCAGGGCAGGCGCTTAAGCCACTGAGCCGAAACTCCCAGCCCTAGTTTTTTGAGGCAGGGTCGCACTATGTAGCTCAGGCCGGCCTTGCGCTTGCGTTGTAGCCCAAGCCGGCCTCAAACTCACAGCGCTCCTCCTACCTCAGCCTCCCGAGTGTTGGGATTAAAGGCGTGCGCCACCATGCCCGGCATATATATTAATTTTGAAAAAGCATTTTTTGTATTTTCATAAGCTGTTGTGAATATTGCTAGCATATGACCCAACAAAGCATTCCCAGATATTTATCTAAGAGAAAAAAAGCACATGCTCATAAACTCTTGCCCCCAAATGTTAACGTTAACTTTATTTTTAATACTTGAAGCCTTGAATCAACCAAAAACATCCATCTAGAAGTGATACTGAACAATTCGTAGTTTACTCCATGTAATGGAACAAAATCCAATGTATAATTGCAAAGCTGTGAATGAACTGTGAAAATCTTATTACTGAGAAAAGCCAGAAAAAAAGCTTACATACTATGATTTCAATCGTAAAATTCTGAAACATGCATACTTATTAATAGTGTCAAAAATAGGCCAGGCCTGGGGATGTAGTTCAGTGTTAGAGGCTCGCCTAGTAGGCACAAGGCCAGGGGTTCAATCCTCAGCACTGAAGGAAAAGAAAGGAGGGAAGAGGTTGAGTAGACATAAATTATGATGGGCCAGAGGAAACTTTTGAGTGTAATGGATAGACTTGTCATTTTATGGTGATGGTTTAAAAGGTGTATGTTTTTCACAAGTATCAAATTGAGACTTTAAAATATGCAGTTATGGGCCAAGTGTACAACTCAGTGGCACAGCGCCTACCTGGCAAGCACGAGGTTGTGAGTTTGATTCCTGGTACCAAAAAAAAAAAAAAAATATATATATATATATATATATATATATATATATATATATATATATGCCATTATTAAATTTCAGTATTTCTTATTAAAATCTGTTCAATTTATACATATAGTCTTCATTTAATGACCTACCCATTTAACGACAGTTCAGACTTACAGCTGAGGTGTGCTGCTTCAATTTAAGACTCACTACTGGGATTTACCACCACACTTACGAAGCAGGAGCGTGAAGCAGGCTTCTTCTAAAGTACAGTGTTGGAATTTTTCCTAGTTACTCTATAGTACAGTACTGTAGTGTTATGTTCTGTTATACTTTGCAGTATTGCATGTAAGAGTTATACAAATAAAAGTAAAGTCATCAAGTTGGAATTTCCTTTGACCGTTTCTTTGATTCGAGTATTGTAATGTATATTCATTATACAATTCCTCATTTAATGACGAATTCACTAATGACCTTCCCAGGAAAGGAACTCAGTCATTAAACAAGGAATGTCTGTCTGTGTTAGCGTCTTTTTGCACTGTATAATTTCTTTATTTCCTGCATATTAGTGCTTTACCAACTCTACAACCACAGTTCCAGGTACTGTACTTTTTAAATTGGGGAGATCACAGCCTGCAGACTCATTGACTTATACTTGACATTTTCTTGGAGTTAGAGCAGATTTATGGGACAGCATACAGAAAATTGATATCATTATCATGTTAATCTTTCTATTCAGAAATTAGAGGCACTTAATGATTAGATATCTTAAATAATATTTTAAAGACATTAATATATTTAATTACTAAATATATATTCATAAAAATAACTAAAATATGTACATCTTTTATATTTGATGCAAATATTCTGGTAGAGCACTTTTAGACATTCCATTATCTAGAATGAAAATTTGACTTCCATACCAAAGAGATCAACACCATGATGATAACATAAGATACAAGTACATTTGTTTTTCTTACAGTCTGTGTGATTCACTCATCAGGTATGAGTATTGATAAGGGTGAGTTCCACGAGGGTCAGTTTAATGAACAGAAAACTACAGGTTTTTGGTAAACAGACTGTGATTGATTAACTACGGCAGTTCCCTGGAATGTGTGCTTAGTGGGTTTCTGGATGATATAACTCTTTTCATGTGTCTTTACCCTGCTCTGTTGTTGGCTTCTGTGCTTGACCCCCATGGTTAGCCTTAGCATTACTGCTGTACTGGAAAGGGTCAGCTCGGCAGAGATGGGTTTCACATTCCCCAAAGGGCCTTAACTCTGGAACTGGCCAATTCCTGGAAAGTGAACTATGTGTCTTTCAATTATTCTACCTAATAAGAATATTTAATACGTCTGAGAGTTTGGGCCACACAGCTCCAGTTTTATAAGGTGTCTTTTCAGACAATGTCATTGATGGTAAACACCTGTTTTTGTGCGCCAGTGACCTTAGGTCACAGCTTGCCAGTTTTTATTAACAACATAATTCATGATTCCTGGTTTGTCTCTGAGTAAGTGAAGTCACTCGCACAGGTGCTGCATGCCTACTTGACCAACTTCCTGAGAAAAACGGCAGATGCTGAGGCTTGAGTGACCTCCCCAATTCGATTGTACTGCATGTATTGTCATGCAGCATGATTGACAAAATTAAGTTAATCTATGCAGGTCCACTTCAGAGGATACCTGGAAGCTCACACATGGCTTCTCCCAGACTTTGCTCAGTGGAGCTTTTCTCTTTGTTGGTTTTAATCTATAACAAGCTGTAACCATAAATATACTGGCTTTCTGGTTCCTGTGAGCCCTTCTACCCAATCACTGAGCCTCAGAGTGTTCTTGAAGGTCTCCGACACAGCAACTTTGAAGACATTTCCAACATCAGGCATATTAGGAAACAGTGTTTGCCACAGGCTTTTATTGTTGGGTCCAGAGTCTTGACTTTTGAGGAAGGATTTAAAGAACATCCATACCCACTGCCCTTTGGTTTTTGCAATCTTCGGTGCCTGTTGTTATGTGGATTTCACTAATGGCTCCAGTCAGTGGAAACAGTGGTTTCCCTGTATCCATGCTTTGTTTTTAATTTATTTATTTATTTATCTTTTTACTTTCCTTCAGCATTGATTCTAGGCTGTTCATGTGTCTTTCATTCATCAGTGAAAGAATAGTAACCATGATAAAAACAGAGACTTACAAAGGCGTTTGCATATTTCTGCTTTCTTTCTTGGAACTCTGCAAATTCCATGACATAAAATTCAGCACAGCCTGTGAAAAGATGGGAAATGAAATTGAACTGAACTGTGCTGCTCTGTAGAAGCCAACCCCCTCCTGACGCACCAGCCCACTAAAAATACTTGAAAGACTCCCCAGGGTATCTACATATGCTTGATTAATAAAATGCTCATGTATGCAATTGAGGGTTTTATATGTTTTGTTAGGCAGCAGAATTAGTACCAGTGGCTAACAACTATATGCCCTAAGTGTGAATTTTCACTATTCTCCTTTTAAAAAGCTTAACAACTCATATACTATCTGCATTATAGGTACAGTTTGATCACATGTTTTGCTATGCTCTGTCTCACTTTCACAAATACCTTAAAGATGATCCCTGTTCTACAAATTCTCTGTTATAACCTACTCTGTACTACTATTCTTTCTGAATTTGATAATTCATGATGATATTCTAACTTGTCTTTTTGCCTTAGTGTCATAGGCAGCTGAGTTAATTAGAAATATTAGAGGCAGTCAGATAGGGCTAGGCCTTCGAAGGAGCTTGTGTAGAAGGCCAGATATCTTATGACCTTGAAGGAAATAGACACCTCCTGCTATGGGCCAGACCTCAAGACAAAAGATCAAACAAATACACCCACATCCTAAGGACTGATATTCTAAATAGGTCTCTATCACTCAGAGGAAGCCAAGAGTCACTAACTCAACTTCCTACAGCCAAAGGCCCTGTTCTGTATTCATGCCCACTTACTAAGTGATTCACTTCTTCATTTGATCTCAATTTAATCAATTTTACCTGAGCAATTATACTTGTTGTCTTATTGGTTAATCATAGTTCTGTCCCACCTCATGCCCACCTGCCTTGCAAGTTCCATTTTTCTCCACCTTGTATACCCTCCTCACCTTGAGATTTTGCTCTATAAAAATCCCTAGAAATGACGGGGTCCTTGGCAACCCACCTGGGATCCCTTCTTTCTCTCTCTCAGACAGAAGCCTTCTTACTTTCAATAAATATATTCTACTCTTAATCTCTGTTGTCCCTAAAATTCATTCTTTGATTTTAGAGAACATGAACTTGTACTGGACATCTAGTAGGTTGGGAGTTTCTTTTCCCTATATCATTAGCTGTTCTCTTTATAAACTTATGTCTACCACATTATTCCAGAGAGATTCTTTAAACATGATTACTTGGGCCACTACATTCAGAAAGAAATCTAAAGCTCAAGAATGCATTCCCTACTGGGGGTTTAGCTCAGTGGCACAAGCACCTGGTTGGCAAGCACAAGGTCATGAGTTTGATCCCTGGTACAGAAAAAAATTTTAAAAAGAAAGAAAAAATTCACTCCCTGTCAGGCCTATATGATCTGGCACCCAACTATCTTGGTGACCTCATTCCATTTACTTTTATTTTCTCTCACTCATGTTCTACCAAGTGTGTTTCCTTGCTACTCCTCACACTCATGAGGCAAACAGCAGCTCCAGGGTTGGTGCATTTGCTGTTTCCTAGGTCTGTCTTATTCATGCCCTCAGGTATCCATGGGGATCACTTTCATATTGTTTAAACTATTCTTATGCAGAGATACAATGATTGAGTCATTTTTAAAAATTTTTATTTTTATTATTTTAAAGAGAATACAACAAAACAAAACAAAATAGAACAAAGCAGATTAGAATAGAACAATACAAACAACACAGGACTTCAAAACACGACAACAGGAAATCAACAGTGGCTACCATGTCTCTTGTTTTCTTCGAAATAGTTGTTCATACCTTCACACGCAATAAATTCAAACAAAGCAGAATAGTATAAAACCAATCAAAACAAAAGAATGAAAGCATTATGGGCCTTCAAAATCAGACTATAGGAAGTCAATAATGGCTTCCATAATGTCTCTCGTTCTCCTCAAAATCGAGTCATTTTTGGTTGGTAAAAGTCCTCAAGACAACCAAGCATGCCAGTTCATCTGAATTCTCTCTGTGCCTGGAGGAAGAGATGTCCTGAAGGGGTGACAGAATCACATGGATGCCATACTTACTGACGTTTATACCTGAATGTGCTGTTAGGAAGAAGGTCACCGGGGGCCTGACTTGGAGACTCTATCTCTCATCAGAAGTCTTCTCCTCCTGTCTGCTTCCCAGCTTCTATGAAGTGAGCCACTTTGCTCCACTATACCCTCTACCGTGATGTTTCTGCCGTGGAGGCAACCAACCAAGGACTGCAAACTCTGAAACCATGCACCAAATTAAACTTCTCTTTCTTTAAATGTGTCAGACACTTTGTCCCATCAATGGAAAAGCTGGCCAATATATCAAGCTATATTGCAAATTGTGCCTTAAGTGTTGTTAAATACTTCAATATCAGCCACGCTCACTTGCCATATTACCTGGGGGATTTTTGTTGACCGTTGTGTATAAAATAACCTTGTCTTACTCTGAAAATATCCTTCTTTATATCCCTTGGTCATACCTTTTCTTTCATAACAAGCTTCAGCTTTGTCACTTAAGAGTAGAAGATAATCTGTGAAGATAGTGATATTTATTTTAGTTTGTTCTGAATATCACATGTTCTAAGTGCTTATTGGCTGAATGAATGGATATGTGTTTGCTGTTTGCCCAAATTTTCCTCTACGCAAATTCTTCACTTTAAATAATAAGCCCAGATAGCAGGTTATTCTACGGTTTTATTTAGGGTAACTCAGGATACCTCATGAGAACTTGCTTCAGTGATACCGGAGATTAAAACTGAGGCTCCAATATGAATTTGTGTGCAAAATCTTTAATTGAGAAAGTGGGAAAGGGACTTCATCTTCAAGAAGAACTGGAGGAGCACAACTCTGATGGAAAAGATCAGACTGGCCTGTTAATGAAAGAACAGGACTCACTTTTAAACATGTTTCTGGGGTGGGCTAGCTAGCATCTGGTAATTTTCCATTGGTTTATGAGTGTGGCGATTTTTTGATCCTTTTTCCTTCTGTTCTAGTGGATTTCTTTCTAGTATAAAATACTGGCCAGTGGCCACTCTAGGTCTCAGAGACATCATGGTGTTTCCCTGTGGTAATAGCGCACCCAACCCTTTTGAGAAAGAGTAGGGCCTAAGGAGATAAGACACATCCAAACATTGTTAGCAAGGAAGAATAGAGAAAAGACACATACTCAATTCAATAATGCATCATAGATTAGAGACTGCGAATTTGTCTTTTGTCCCCCCTGAAGATCCCCGTCCTATTTCACTTTTGAAGTCCAAGCCTAATGTTATTACTCAGAGGATCTCAAGTGCTACTAGTTTCATCCATCCTTCAACGTCCTCCCACTTCTGTGAGTGACACCCACGCCTGGTTATTTCTCCCAGTATCCTCCATGTGGCTTTCATCAAGCATACGCGTGGAGCTTGCACACAAACCCGTGTATACACACTCTTAACCACTGGAGCAATAACTCAGCAGCAGCACAGTCTAAACAGTAAAGAGGAAGAGAAATAGAGAGTTAATGGGTTCTAATCGTGCAGCATATTTTTCATAGTAGAATTAGAACTTCATTTACGCAAGTGGAAGAGCTTTAGTTCCCTTTGTGCTTCTTGCCCCACCCTGAAAGGATAATTGAAGAGACTTTTCATAGTTTTTTATTACGTAATTCCTACAGCTGGGTTCACTTTACCTTCATTTACAGATCGCTTGGGCCCGATCTTTTAAAGATATTTTAAGATCAGTTGCCTCCCGTGGGGCTACTATACCCTTGAAAAACTTCCCTAACTCAGTCATTGAATGAGGGCTGCTCTCTAAATGGGCACCTCTTTTGGTTTTTCTGATCTCATCAGACTTGGAGTTCTACATATATTAGGGAAGAACTGGAATTTAGACCCTCTGTTCTTCACAGTCCAGGAGGCATAGATGGAAGGGTCCCCTGCCTCTTTTGTTTCCCACCTCTGGGGATACAAATCTGTACCCCCTGCCCATTTGGGAAGCTCTGCACACAATGCCTAGAGGCGATGTAAGAGTGATAAAGATTGCTGAAGTTCACTATCTGAGAAAAAAGGAAACTTACAGTATTACTCCTCTTAAATGATAATAAAGAGCATTTTTAATTTGCAAGTCCCGGAGTAATGACTTAGAAACAAATTGTCATTTCATTATAGTTTAAACCTTTAGCATTGATTACAACATGCTGGATTGCAGTAATTGAGTGAGCACAAGTTTGTGAAAGATTAATTTCTTTACGTGATTATGTTTTACACATTGTCGATGTCAAAGTTTTTTTTCTCTTTTAATTTCATCCTGTTTTTCACCAAAGCTTGTTCCACCATGCTGATGAATGTGATCATGATATTTTGAAAAGATGGAGATTTCCACGTTTTCTGGTACACTTACATAAACATCCCTTGTAGATGTAGATTCTCTGTGTGATGATTTGTTACTTTGATAAATATTAATATAAAATCCATCTACCATCACTTTTACTGTTAATTATTATGCACTTTGCTGATAAAAACACTTGATGAATGTTTGATGCTTGGAAAACATTGTGTTTGGTACCGAAAAATAGAAAGTGGAAAATCAAAGATATAGGCCAGAGAAAACACACACCAAAGTATCATGAGAGTAAAATACAAATTTAGAGTATAAAGCTATAACAAAGTTTAATTTAGTAAAAAAGTGTTTTTATATAGGAGAGAGTTAAAAGCAGGTAACTTTACTCAAAAGCATCCATCCTACAGATATGAGATTCTGTATGAGTCATGTATTAGAAAAAGGAAGAAGAAAAGCAACAATGTTCTTCATAACTAAGGGACATTAAACTATGCACGCCAAAGTGTGTTTCCTATGACGTTTCAATGGCTATTTAGAGGGAGTGTCAGACTCAGGAATAGCTCTGAAAACAGCTCTTTTCTGGGGGAATACTGTATCTGTAGAGAAAATCTACATTAGTAACGTGAATAACAGATGCAAAAAAAAGCTTTCTCTGAGACCCTCTTATCTGTCCTATCTTGATCTACCCAGAGACTGTCTCAGGGTGTCTCCCCTTTTCTATTCTACCCCATTCTATTCTATTCTATTCTATTCTATTCTATTCTATTCTATTCTATTCTATTCTATTCCATTCCATCCCATCCCATCCCATCCCATCCCATCCCATCCCATCCCATCCCATCCCATCCCATTCCATCCCATTCTATCCTATCCTATTCTATTCCATTCCATTCCATTCTATCCTATTCTAGTCTTTTTAAGATATGGTCTCACTATACAGTCAGGGTGGGTTTTGAACCCACAACATAGCTCACACTGGCCTCCAACTCACCATTCCTCTGCCTCCTCCTGGCTTCCCAAGGGGTAGAATCACAGGTGTTCACCACCATGTCTGGCCCATACCCTCCTGTAGGTATTACCTTTGAGACTTTATCTGCATCATGAGATTACATCCTTTGCTTAGAACATGTTTTCCTCCTTTCACCCTCACATAACCTGTCACTGCTTCCCATGCAGGACACTTATTTTTTTTGCAGCTTAAAATGCTATTTAAGCTTCAAACCTTTGGTTTTTGAGACTTCTACTCTGTGTGTGGCACATGATAACTTCTGTTTGACTTCTCTTTTGTTAATCTGTCTAATGTCAGTTTGTTTTGTAGACTTCACAGGAGAAAAAGAAAATTTAAAATTTCTGTACATGATTTACTCTGCAAGTGAGATAAAACTTTAATTCCTTAGTGTTGGGTTCTGGTAAGCAATACGGATTTTTGAGTTTGTTTTAAAGAGGTCTTACTTAGACAAAATTGTTCTGAATTGAATTTTAATATTCTCTTCTTTCATTAGGAATTTGAGATTAAACTTTGTAACTAAACTTGATTTCACTCCAACCATGCATATACATATTTTCTTTCTTCAGCTATAAACTGACAATGACATTGTACATTATTATATAGTATTTTCTATTGCCTAACTTATGAGTGGACCTTTGAGGATAGTGTTAAACAGTAAAGAATTATACTAATGTTTATTTTCTTTCTAATATTTTTAGACAATTTACAGATAATTTTGTCATCCATTTTTATTGTTTAGTTCCAATTGAAATCCCATTATTTTTATTTAATTTGGAGGATACTTAATATATTGTTGTGGAGCATTTTCAAACACTGCCCATTTAAAAATACATTTTCCATAGTTCACAGAAATTCTTTACATTTTACTTTCTTTAATTTTCATGTTGATAAATAAAATTGTATATCATGTTAGAACTATTGTGAATTTGTTGGTGCTTTTCTATGCTTGGAATATTAAGCTCTGATTAATAAAATATTGTTATCTGTTAATTGTTCTTTTCACTTTTAAAACATACATCATCTACCTACTCTAAAGTATCTTTTTCTTTTTTTTTTTGAGTTAGGGTCTCAGTATACAATTCAGGCTGGTCTCAGAGTCACTGCAGTCTTTCTACCTCAACTTCCCAAATGCTAGGATTACCAGCATGTGCCATCATGCTTGGATCCAATATTTTTTTTTTTTTTTTTTTTTTTTGCGGCACCGGGGATTGAACTTGCAACCTTGTGCCTGCCAGGGCAGGCGCTTAAGGCACTGAGCCAAACTCCCAGCCCTGGTTTTTTTGAGGCAGTGTCGCACTATGTAGCTCAGGCCGGCCTTGCACTCGCGTTGTAGCCCAAGCCGGCCTCGAACTCACAACGCTCCGCCTACCTCAGCCTCCCGAGTGCTGGGATTAAAGGCGTGCGCCACCACGCCCGGCTCCAATATATTTTTTAAAATGAGTTTATATTTCTGATTATCGTTAACTAAGTCTACCTCTCCTTTAAGTATAGGGCATTTACTGATGTGCTATACAGTGGAACTTTATTATGTGAATTAGCCTGATTTTACTTGTAAGTTTAATTTTGTTGCTTTAGAAGTAAAGTGATTTAAAGCTGAGCATGATTTTTATGAGAATTAATAAATTCCTTTGAAACACTGATTAGTTTTAAATCTGTACCATTAAAATCCAACTAGAAAGATTTAGTAGAAATTAATGACTAATTCTCTGTCACCCAAAACCAGAATTTCTGAAGTGAAAAATTCAGAAACAAGTATGAGTTTCTTATTTTGCTTAGATATTCATACAGACTGGTTAATAAACCTATAATTTAGTAATGTATATTTATATAATTATATAATGCATTATTAAAATGCTTTTGTTGTGTGAGTATAAAAGGAAAAAATACACTAATTTTTTATGTGTGCAGAGGCAATTACAAAGCGTAATTATTCACTTCCCCAACATGATTCATGAATTTTCCTAGGGGAGGAAGAGGATGGAGAACATGCATAATTTTTAGAGGAAAAGTAAATGGTTTGCAGGTGAATTTAATGGGCTCAGAGAAACGTCCTTTCTGACAGAGTCCCTTGGGCCCACAGAACAGACAATGGAGTGTAAATGATTCTCTTTGAATACTGAGTGGGGCTGAAATAGAAGGCAATGGTGTGTGACAAAGGTCTGTCAGGGTGTATTGACAGACTTCAGTCATCTTTCTTTCAGCAGTATCAGTTTAGCTAAATGAGAACTCAGAGCAGAGACCAGAGGTAATTGTTTACTTCCTGGGAAAATCTAGGCTTTAGGTAGACATGGAAGTATCGGAGTAGTGTCTAATAGTATCTGCAGTTTTCTGATTTCCTTAAGATTTAAATAATCTGCAACCAGGTTGGCATTGTTGGGGTGAACATCCCTGTACTCTTTTCACTGTCATCACCATTGTGCTTATGTTAGTCTGGACTGCTAGACAATAGACCCCAGACAGGATTATATGTGTGAGAGGTTAATCTGGGAAAAGTTCTGGTAGGGAATTAGAAGACAGGAAAACTGTGAGACTACAGTTTAGGTTTGACTCTTGTGAAGGAGACAGGGTAGGAGGATTGAGGGGGAAACCTTTGCATGCAGCTCTGAGAAGCAAAGGCTTACCAGACTGTTGAAAAATGCAAGCCAAAAGAACTCTTAAGAATAGGTTGACCCTAGTATACCTCTAAATGCAGCAACAGTTGGGAAAACCATGCAGGAAGCATGGCTTTGACACAGAGGTGTGGTACGTTCAGGGTACAGCAGTCTTTCTACTCCTTGGAATAAGAGATGGCTCCAGTACATTTTCATAGCTAGCATGTGCCTATTTAAAATGGAGGATTGAAAGGACTGAAGGGGGAGGAATGGAGAGGATTAAAGGTTTGGATGGACCTTCCTAATCTTTTATAGACTCTCCAGAGTTTCTCAAGCATCAGTGTGTTTTTCCATTCCTCTGGAACGGAAGGCAAACATGGCAAGGCTTGCTGCTTGTGATGACACATACAGGAACAGAGACTGCGAAAATTTATTAAAGATAGATAGATAACCAACTTCACAGGAGAGGATTCAAATTTTTATTATATTTAAAGGCATAAGAATACCTAAAGAGTAATATTCTTTACAAACAAATCATGATAGCAGGTCCAAAAGTCAGATAGAGCACAGAATTGAGAAGTTCAAGGCTAAGAGGTATGCAGGAGTTGAAGGAAAACATCAGGTCACAGAATCTTCATCACTGGACAAAGACTGCAATCAGGATCGAGTCTACCCAGTTGCACAGATAAGGGTAAGGCAGGATTCTAGTCCTAGAGTCTGGGATGCAAAACATTTTCAATGGAGATTCGTGTTTTCTGCGCACAGAACAAAATTAGCATTGTACAGTATAGATGGAATCTAGAGAAAGGGTTCAATAAGTGACCCCGGGTGGCTGGCAACGTGGCCCCACGAGATGACCTCTTATCATTGTGAGATTCATAGTGATATTTTTCATGACTTGAACACTGAGTGCTTGAACACAGATTGCCTGAGTGACAAATGAGTGCTGTGGAGGGGAGCACACTGTGCGGTGCTGACTCTGCCTCCTGTGTCCTCCACATGGTCAGCTCATCTTTCAGTCACTTCCTCGGTGTGAAGAAACCTGCTTATGTCAGATGTGAAATGCACTTGTGCAGTTAGAAAGTAATGTGCAGCGGTTACCACTAACAGTATTTCAACTTGCATGTGTGTCTGTGATGACATGCATTTGTTATTATGTAAATGTTCTTATTTAAATATTAAAACTGGACTTGTGTTATTTTTTAAATTAATTTAATAAGTCAAATATAAAAAATAAAGTTTTGTTACTTGTATACATTATACATAAAAGTTATACAGAATATAATGAATGTGTTATTATTTATTTACGCTAACTGTGTTACATTTTTATGTGCAGCTCAAGACAGTTCCTCTTCAATCAGTGTGGTCCAGGCAAGCTAAAGGTGGGACAGTCGCATAAATCAGAAACTTTTGCCCACATTAAGAATGGCGGCAAAAATAACTTGCTCATGTGGCCCATTATATTTGGCTCCAATTTATTAAATTCTTCCTGCTTTAATTTCTGTCAGTAGTCTTAAGACTCGACCAGAGATAAACCACACTGGATTTGAAATTCTTCCATTCGTTGCAGAGGTTGAAACTTAGAAACAGAGGAAGACCAGGTGCCAACTTCTATCAAGATTATTGAAACTGCATTCCTGCTCTCTTGGCTTTCACTTTGGAGTCTATTGTAATGGTGCTGGAAAATGTAGATAGATTTAGCATAAAGTTATATTTGCTCCTACTCTGCATGATCTCACAGAATTATCTGGACGGTTTGTAGCGATGTTCTAGCATTGCTCACTTTCTATCAGCTCTAGTTCAGTGATAGCCAGTCTATCTTTGCCAATTCTATCGAGATATTCAGCTTTTATATGTCAGCATTGTTTTATCAGAGGTTTATTTGGGCAAATTTTGTAAATCTTCAGTATGGAAATTTTCAGGCTTTCCTCACTATTCAGTATCTAGGAGTGTGAGATGTGATGGTTGCACTTTGTACTTAGAACTTTCCAGAAGTACTTATGCAGCATAATTGGAAAGCTTTCTCTTATTATTCATGTTTGTGAGGGCTTATACCAACAAATTCAGCAACAATAACATTAGAAGATTATCACTTTAAAAACATCTGGTTAGCAATGCCATTTCCAATGAATTCTTATTACTTCCACTCTTCAAAATGCTCATTTGAAGTTACAATTAGGAACAAGTTCTAGGAATCATAAGCCATCTGATTCTTTGCAAAACATTTTTAAAATTTTCAGATAATGCCTATATCCTATTAATTATTTGTAACTGTGGCATTGATTTTAATCATCCTCAAAGAACTTCATTAATCCTGAATGTTTAGTCTAATGTATTTATTAATTTATTTAAACACATTCAAGGATCAGTTTAGCATAAAATGCTTGTTTTTGGTAACTATAATAAAAATAATACAACTTTTAAATTTAAAGTTCGATTGAAATTTCTGAATCAGCTAATAGCTGCTTACCTTTAGACTTTATAAATGGTGTCTGAGCAAGTGAGTGAAAGCTCTATCTCACTTTTTACAATTCTCCTCACTTTACAGTTAGTATAAAGCACTTTCATCTCCAGAGTAACCTTCTAAGTGTAACAGAGCTCCATCCTTTCCACATTTTTATAATTTAGACAAACACGATTTATGTTTTTTCATTTCTAGGTTTACATAAAGAACAGAATTTCAGTGACAATGCATTATTCTGGAAATCTGAATGTACTGGAAAATTTCCAGACCAATCTCTCTCCAAAGAAGAAAAAAATTGTTTAATAATGGGCCCCATTGCCATTGCCGTACAACTTGTGAGCACTTGCTACTGGAACGACAGCCCACTGGGTACTATCAATTTAGGAGAATGTACTCAGATTGATTTCCGGGTTCTCCATATGGAGGCCTTTCTTTAATGAGTATGGTCATGGACTAAGAGGCGATAAAAACACAATTTATTAGAGGAAATTGCTAGATTTTGAAACTTCTTGTGAGTGAATTTATATCTTTTGCTTACTCCCTAGGAAATAAATTCTGCATGATCTTCTATGATAATGTGTAAAAACCTGCTTAAGACTTGCAAGCTGAAAATGAGAAATTAAACTGCTTAGTTGTGAATTATTTTCTTTCATAGAGCATTAAACATTAATAGTATAATATTTCTATTTAGAACCAAGAAACAGTATCTAATTAATATAGTAACATATTTATTCATGTGATTCATGAAATGCATTAACAATTTTCTTGATCTGTGAAAGCAATGCTCTATTAGCCATTGTTTTCTAGCAAAAAAAAAAAAAAAAGATACTCTGAAACATTCTCATTTGGGTGAACTTGTCACATTGCCTTAGAAAATGTTCCATGAAGTTAATGTGGCCACTTTAACGTATTTCCCTTTGAAAATCAAGAAATACATCTTCTTCAAGCTCCATGGTATCTCTCCATCAGGGTGATGTAAAGGGCAGGAAAAGTCATCTGTGTCCTACGGGTGCTTAGATGAGTGGGAACCAGTCAGACTTCAGGGCACCAAGGCAGGGAGCTTCTATCTCTTTCGTGGCTCCGTTGACTTCCAACCATCAATGACAGGGTGGGGGAACAACAGAGGCAATTAACCCCAGGGTTTACTGTCCGTGTTGAATTGACCAGTGTCCGTGGAAAAAACCATCAGTCAGGAATTCCAGATGTTCTTCAGAGCAGTGCTACTCAAACTTCACTGTGCACACCCTTGAGATTTTAATTGTGGATCCTGACTCAGCAGGGCAAGGCTGGGCGTGAAATGATGCCCATCTGACACCCTCTCAAGGGATGCTCGTTGGGGTGGCGATGTACAGTCCGCCCTTGGAGCAGACCCCTCTGGAGCAGGCCAGGCTGTCACCTGTTCCTGAGCACTGTCACCTTCCCACCACAAGACGGAGCTAAGCAGACTCACCTGAAGTTCGTTTTCTCTTTGTAATTACTGCCATAAAGTTGCATGTTATGGGTCTTTTTGTCAAAAGCAAAAGGGAGACACTTAACTCTATTTGTTCAGAGAACTATTTGTTCCCAGTTTAATTCCTACTGTTCCACAGTTTTGTATATCGGTTCTCTTTTTCTATCTCCATTTTCTTGCCCCATTTGTGGTCAGATTGTACCAGTACTCCAACACATTTTATTTCTAATTCAGGTTTGATGTCCTTCACTTAATCTATTCAATAGATTCTTCTGCTAATCAATACTTTGGGCTAAACTTAAGCCTTGAAGGATTATGAAAAAAGATTATATTCATTTTTAATGTAGATCCCATACATTTATCTAGATAGAATTGAAAATAACATTATACAAGGGAATTATATTGTCCACATTCTTCCAAACTAATACACAGTTACAAAATAAACTTGGATTGGATGCGAACAATAAATCATTCCCTAACCTTCCGCACTCCTCCAAAGGGAATTTAAGATTGTTTTGCTGTGTTTATCTTTGTAAATGCAGAGATGACAACTTAAATTTGTAGAATGACTGTCACATCACAAGCAGCCACATAGATTATCTCATCTCCTTATTTGAAGTGATTGCTGAGCAAAGCGAGATACCATAGCACAGATGATAGATTTAGAAGGAGGGTTCAAAGTTTCTGACGTCTTCATGGCATAATCTTTTCTGGTAGCCTTGCAACTGTGACTAAAATGATTAGTAGGTTCTTTTCTTTGGAGAAGGCAGACAGATTGTGATAGTAAATAAAAGGTAAATAGTAAGAGCTAATCAGGTATTTTCTAGTTACATTCTCCGGCCAGTGTTTTCTGTTTCCTTTCCTTTCTTATTATATATTCTGACTCATACACTGTCTAAATGATCCTAGCCTCCAGAATACTGTCTTTGATTTTTTTCTTTTTCTTTTAATATTTTAGATAGTATTAACACAGGCTCATTTTCTTCAGCTGGAAATATTTGTCATAAATGGTACACTAGAAACTCAAAATTCTTACTTAGGCCAAGATAGCTAGAAATATATTTCCTCTGCCTTCCTCATGTGTACAAAGGTTGTAAAAGAACAAGGATCTGAGACTACTACAATTACTGAAGGTTCTAACAACATGTAGGTATTGTACGTGGAGGCAATATGCAAGATATTGTGTATCCTACACTGGGTTAAATTAGAGACAAGAACATATTTATTACTACCAACACCTTTTTCAAGTGCTCAACAAACTTGTTTATTATTAGCTCTTCAAAATTTTTTTCTTACTAAGATTGAAAAAAAGAACCATAAGGAAAGGTCATAAAATATATGTGTTTTCATAACAATAAAGAATTACATTTTTATTTTTATAATTCCTTGAGTGTCTGCATTCATATGAATTGTGATTATGTCAATTGAATTCTCATTTTCTGGCAAAAATCTCTTGCATGATTTTAAATTTACCAGCAGTGCCAGTTACACTTTACAAGTGAATGAAAATACATTTATTTAATCAATAAAACTCTTGCTCATGTTAACTTATTGCAACATAGCCTGTTTTCAAGTGGCAATATCTATAGCAGTAGTGGTGAAGTTATGGCACTTTTTTTTCTTTTAAGACAAAACATGTTAATGTGTGAGTTGTTTTTTATAAACTAAAACTGTGTGCAAGTTTAATTGCAGCATTGACACTTTGCAATATGTAAGTGGGTTTGGGGTTGCAGTGTGGCCACTCAGTCTCTAAAAGATTCACCATCACTAGTCCATAGTATTATATAGTAAATATGTTTATTTTTACTCTTAGGAATAATTGATTCTATCTTATACATTATTAACTGATAGCCTCATTTATCTTAGCAACTTGTTTAATTTGCCATGTCAAACACTTTTTTTTTGTTTTTGAATATCTATTTTTATCCTTACTATTTAATTATCTACTTTTATTAATAAATGTACTTTTAAAAATAATTTTTTAAATTTCAGAATAAAGCTTCAAAAACAGTTGAAATTTTCCCTGTAAATGCTACCATAATTAAGAAAACAATTTAAATAAATCATTAAGAGTACATAAAAGTATTTAAAACATTTCCAGTGTTTCAACTACTTCAAAAATGTGGCATCAATTATGATCTATGAAATAAAGTAATACAAAAATATATATGATGATAGTGATTTCATCATGTCCAGTGTACATCAAGGTTAATAGTTTAATGAGTCACAAGAGACTGATATAAAGGGAAAGGGAGGGTGAGACAGAGAGAGAGAAAGAGAGAGAGATTTTCATTTTGTTGACCACGAAGGAAAATTATATTTATATTAACAAAAGATACTAATTATAAAAAATACTACATGTTAATTAGAAGTGTTACTAATGTAGTAATAAATAGGAACCTAATATTCCTGAGATTTTAGAAACTTTGTAACTATGTACAATTGCTATTTGTATTAGAATATAGGTATTTCCAACTCACAAATGAGAACATCCTTTTCATATTTTGTCTGGAAACTAGAAGACAGCTGAATTCTGGAGGTCAGGTCTGCCCGATGCAGCACAACTCTGCATCATCATCTTATAGCTATGAATCTGTCCTGGTTGCTTTCGTAAGAAGCAAGCTGACATTCTTCAAGGGGATTCTTTCCAGGGAACAGCGGCAACAGGCTGTTCTTGCTCATTTAATAACCATCTACAAGCTGTATATGAATATAATAATAAGAATGTCTCGAAGATGTTATTGTCATAAAATACACATGTCTGGATCTGAGACCTTTAAAATCTTTATTTTTAGTGAGTGCCCTACCAGGGTGCAAATTACTTACATTAAAAATAATAGCACATAATAGATTTTTGGAAAATATGAGTTGCAAGAAGTCAGTTAAACTGTCTATACATTTGAAGATTTCTGATGCGTGGAGCATACAATAGCTAGTACATGCTACTTCGTGCTTTCTGCATATCTCTCCTCATTATCTAACCAAATGGGCTGCTTTGTTGGATCTCTCCTTGTCAGGAGACTTCCTAAACATCACTGGACTCTGAAATCTAAGGCAGTCTCAGAACAGATTCTACAGATTCTAGGAATCAGTTAAAACTCTAAAAGTGAAATTTATGCACATATGTACATATGTATGCACATATATGTGAAGCAGAAAAAGACAGTTAATTGGATTTTCCAAACTAATGTCCCAATAAAATATTTGAAAAAGAAGACCTCAACAGGACTTGGTGATGAATGCCTGTAATTTCAGCTACTGAGGAGTCTATGGTAGGAGGATCACAGGTTTACCGACAGCTGGGGTCACTTAGTAGCTAAAGTTCAGTGACAGTGAACCCTTTTGAGACAGTGCCCAAAACCCACTTATTTACTAAATACTAACACTGCAATTAAACCTGATTATTGGGGTTTCAGTTTAGAAAAAACAACGACTCATATATTGACAGCTTTTGTCTTAAAACAAAAGTAAATAACATGTGCCATAAGTTCACGATCAATCAAATTAAAAACTAAGAAAAAAAAATAAGGGAGGGATATAGCTCTGTACCTACTGGATTTAATCTCCAGTACTGCAAAAACAAACAAAAGAGCTCACTCCCCCAAAACAGACAATAATAGCTGCCATTTAAAGATTACTAATCATTTGCCTATTTTTCATCATGCTGTCTTTGTGATGTTTAGTGTTCTTTTGTGCACTGGAAACTAGCAGGTTAAAGCCACCATCCTGGCTCTCTTTATTCTACTAACGTTCTGCCATGAATCAAAACCACAAAATGCAAACTCTATCCCTGAAATCATCAGCATCCTGAACAGGTACAGATCTTTTCTCTTAGCTTCACTTAGTTTGACTCTTAGCTTGACATTTTAAATTTATATTTAATTTGATAAAATACATTTGACTTCACTTGATGTTCATTTGAGGAGATAAAAAAATCATGCCAAGTAATTCTAATATTTTTCTAATATTTTGGCTGCACCAAAGCTGTTAAGGATCTGAGATTTTACTCTACTTGTAAGTTTGTGTGTTAACTAGCTGAAGTATCCATGGGTACTGGTGAGAAACATGAGACCCCAGAGTCAAAGATAAAGAACTTTATTATCTATGGGGCCAACAAGTCACACAAATATTAGTATATTCATATTCATTCATGTAACCCCATCTCACAGAGGGAATATCTATGCATATGGAAAACCATGTTACTTTGAACCATGACATTGGGAACTTATATATTTTATCATAGACGGAGAATATGCTTTCCTTTTGCTCTCAAGACAATATTTCCATCTTTTATCGGAGAAATTCCAAAGAAAAATGACAGTTATTTCCTCATTTGCGAGAAGTAGAAATGCAGTGAACTCATGGAAAATTGTATCTCAACAGGATGAAAGATATATATTATCACTAAATCCTAATGTTATTAAATTCTTAACTTGTCTCCTATGACATCTTCCTTTAAACCTTTTTATGAACTTCAGTCAACAGATGAAAGCAAAATACATTTAACCATATAGAAGTTAAAATAATACATCTATGATTTTGTAGAGATTGAAAAAATAGTAAATTTTATAAAAGAACATGAAAATTTGAGTATGTGGAAATAGAAAACCAAAATATTTTTACCTCTTGTTGTGATAAAAACTACTGGCCAAGGATTCTAGAAGGTAAAAAATTTCAAGAACTTTAATTGTCAGAATGACAGGTGGTACCTTATTAAAACTTATTTTTCAAATAACACTAAAGATAGTAAAATCAATACAGCTAAACTGATACATTAATGTGTACTTAAGAAATATATACAATTGAGACTAAGGAAACAATACCAAGAATCAATGGATAGAAGAGATGTTTCTTTAAAATGTTAAATAAAATTGACAAACACTTAGACAACTTTATCAAAAAAGGAAAGAAAATCCAAAATTCATGCAATTAGGAATGAAAAGGATGAAATCAATAGATTCTTCAAAAATTCAGATCATCAATACTTGTATTCTAATAAGATGTAAAACACAGAAGAAAGGATAGATTCCTAGATACATATGAATTACCAAAGCTGAATCAAGAAAATTCAAAAATTCTAAATAAATCAATATCAACCAATAAAATTGAAGATATAGTTAAAAGCCTACCAACAAAGAAAAGCCCAGGTCCTGTCAGATTCATTGCTGAATTCTACAAGACATTTAGAGATCTAATGCTACTATTCCTCAGATTCTAATGAAACTGAAAGGGAAATAATTCTCAGTAACTCATTCCTGGAAACAAACATTACCCTACTACCAAAACCAGAAAAAAAATCCAACTAAAAAGGAGAACTATGGGCAAATTTCCCTAATGAACATAAATACAAAAATTCTCAATAAGATACTGACAAACAGAATGCAGCAGATCATCAAGATTATACAACATGACCAAGTAGGATTCATCCCAGGGATACAGAGATGGTTCAACATATGCAAGTCAATAAATGTAATACATCATATTAACAGAGCCAAGAATAAAAGCCACATGATCATCTCAATAGTTGCAGAAAAAGCATTTGACAGAGTCCAATACTCATTCATCATAAAAACCCTACAGAAAATTAAAATAGATGGTCTTGATCTCAATCTGATAAAAGTCATTGATGACAAACCAACAGCTAACATCATACAAAATGGTCAAAAACTGCAAACATTCACTCTAAAATCAGAAACAAGATAAAATTGTTCATTATCACCACTCCTATTCAATATAGTTCTGGAAAGATTAACCAGAGCATTTAGACAAGAGAAAGAAATAAAAGGAATAAGGATAGGAAAGAAAAAAGTTAAATTATCATTATTTACAGATGACATGATACTTTATATCGAAGAATCCAAAACTCCACCAAAAGACTTCTAGATTTGATAATCAAATTCAGTAGCATAGCTGGTTATAGAGTTGACACTCAAAAATCAATGGCATTCCTGTACATAAAATAAAACTCACTGTGAGAGGAATTAGTGAAGACATACCTTTCACAATGTTGTCAAAAAATGAAATAGAAATCAGTATAATGAATGATATAAAAGATCCTTACATTGAAAACTTCAGTACTATGAAAAGGGAGATTGAAGAGGATAACAGAAAATGAAATGATATCCTTTGTTCTTGGGTAAGAAGAACCAGTATAGTGAAAATGTCCATACTTCCAAAATTATTATACAGATCCATTGCAATCCTGGTCAAAATACCAATAGCATCCTTCACAAAATTAGAGAAAACAATCCTAAAATTCATTTGGAACCAGATGAGACCTAGAATAGAAAGAGCAAATTCTGGGCAACAAAGTCACGGCAGGGAACACTGCAATCCTTGACTTGAAATTATACTATAATGATAAAAACTGCATGGTACTGGCAAAAAAATACACCTGAGGATCAATGGAACAAATTAGAAGAAGAAACAACTCCAAACATACTCACTTACCTTGTCTTTGACGAAGAGACCAAACACCTTCAC
>RJWM01027046.1:0-27444 GCA_004363535.1 Dasyprocta punctata | reverse complement strand
CTCAGCCTTCTGAAAACTGGAATTACAGGTGTGTGTCACTCTACCTGGCTATCTTTAGCTGTTTGGACGCCTTTGGCACTTAGTCCTCAGTGGAGTTTGAGGAAGGCGAATACTTAATTTGAGGCTAGACTGGGGCAGTTAAGGGAGATCTTGTCTCAAACAGGGCTAGGATTGCCGCACAGTAGTAGGGCCCTTGTGCAGCGGGTGCAAGGCCCTGGTGCGGGCCCCGGCACTGCAAATGCATAAATAAAAGGCCCGGGGTTGTAGCTCAGGGGCAAAGCACCATCAGGCTCAACCCTGGTACTGGGGGGAACTGATTTAGTCTTTTAGGGCTTTTATACCCCCAGTATAATTGCATAAGTCACAGTTGATGGACACCAGTGACTCAGTTTATCAGCCTTTTGGGAGAGGGGATGAAGTGGAAAATTGCAGAAGTAAACTAACTTTATTTTGAAATGGTCTTGCCACGTAGCCCAGGCTGGCCTCAAATTTTTTTTTTTTTTTTTTTTTTTTTTTTTTTTTTTTTTTTTTTTTGTGGCACCGGGGATTGAACTCACAACCTCGTGCCTGGCAGACAGGCGCTTAAGTCACTGAGCCAAACTCCCAGTCCTGGTTCAGCCAGGACATGGCGCCTTAGTTCAGCATAAATCCCTCCCACTGTATTGTTTTTGGGTTTTTTTTTTGTTTTGTTTTTTTTGTTTTTTTTGTTCTTTTTGTGATGGAGTAAGTTGCCTGGGTCAGTCTTGAGCTTGTGATCTTCCTGCCTCAGCCTCTCAGAGTTCTGGCACTACAGGTGTGTGCCACCATGCCCAGCTTCATTTTGGTTTTGGTGAAAAGGGGGGGGGGTCCCTGGCCTGGAACCCAGGGCCTGGCATGTGCTAGGCAAGGGCTCTAGCACTAAGCTATGTGCCCACCCTTGTGTCTTAATTTAGAAACCTGACTGTGTGGGGCTCAGTTACTACCATTGACTGGGGCTGGGATCGGACCTGCAGGTGAGGCAGGGGCCATGGTATGTTGGGAAGCTGGGAGTAAGACTGAAGGATATAGGGTGTCTAGGGAGGAAACCCTAAACACAAAAATGGGGTGTCCTTCAGCCATCAGATTTGGAATTTCTGCCAATGGCATGCCTACACAAACATTCTTTGTAGGATGCCAGAGATGGGACATTTGTCCTCTGCCCAGCAGCTATTATTTGTTAGAGTGATAAACTGATAGTCTAGAAGGAAAGCAGCCCAAGGCCTGGGGTGGAGAAACAAATGCTGGCCGAACTGATGAGACAGAAACCACTTGGGTTTTCTGAAGGCGGTGGGACAGAGGTTGCCTCAAGTACAATGTCTTTCAGCGTGAAAATACAAGGAAATGTTAAATGTTAACATTGAGCCAGGTGAGCTGGGCGTGGTAGTGCACGCCTTTAATCCCAGCACTCAGGAGGCTGAGGTAGGAGGAGCGTTTTGAGTTCAAGCCCGGCTTGGGCTACAACAGGAGCACAAGGCTGGCCTGAGCTACATAGTGCGACCCTGCCTCAAAAAACCAGGGCTGGGAGTTTGGCTCAGTGGCTTAAGGGCTTGCCCTGGCAGGTGCGAGGTTGTGAATTCAATCCCCGGTGCCACAAAAACAACAAAAAAAAAACATTGAACCAGGTGAACTGGCGCCTACCTGCGATCCCAGCATTCTGGGATGCTAAGGCAGAAAAATGGAATCTGGACAATGAAATAACTTAGGGAGGCCCCAACTCAAAATTAAAAAGGGGGGGGGACCGGAGATGTAGGTCAATATAAAGACATTGGTTCAGTCCCCAGTACTGCTTGTGCGCACGTGCGCACACACACACACACGGATTACCATTCACACACCCCGCACTTGCTCTTTAGAGGTTGCCTCACCAGGAATGGCTCAGCCGCTTGCAGTCCACCACTGCGGATGCAAACAGCCAGTCATCCATTCCTAGTGGCAGAGCCATCTTTACTAATTTCCCAGCGTAAGCTTGTGCATCACTGACTAGTGAAACAAACAGCCAGCTTATTTTTATTGCAATGATACTAAATTTACTAAGTTAGTGAGATTTAATACCCAAGAACATGGATGAATGAACATAATGCATTCTATGTATCCTTTAGCTTCCTAGAGATAGTTTTCTCCTTACATGGTAACAGTTTCCTTGGGCATCTTTCTAAGTTTTGTTCAGCCATTAATTTGATTCTCAAACACTGGAGGTAGATCACTTTTGGTATGTTTGTTTTATTTTATTTATTTATTTTTTTGGCACCGGGGATCAAACTCACAACCTCGCACCTGCCAGGAAGGCACTTAAGCCACTGAGCCAAACTCTCGGCCCTAGTTTTTTGAGACAGTTGTACTGTGTAGTTCAGGCTGGCCTGTGTTCACATTGTAGCCCAAGCGGGCCTCAAACTCACCAACGCTCCTCCTACCTCAGCCTCCAAGTGCTGAGTATGTTTTTTTTGTTTTGTTTTGTTTTTTTTGCGGCACCGGGAATTGAACTCACAGGCTCGCACCTGCCAGACAGGCGCTTAAGCTACTGAGCCAAACTCCTGGTCCTGGTTTTTTGAAGCAGGGTCACACTATGCAGCTCAGGCCGGCCTCGAACTCACAATGCTCCACCTACCTCAGCCTCCCGAGTGCTGGGATTAAAGGCGTGCGCCACCACGCCCGGCTGAGTATGTTCATTTTATAGAAAAATAAAGCACAAGTCGTGCGTGGTGGAGCACGCCTTTAATCCCAGCACTCAGAGGCTGAGGCAGGAGGACCATTGTGAGTTCAAGGTCAGCCTGAACTGCATAGTGAAACCCTGTCTCAAAAAACAGGGCTGGGGATTTAACTCAGTGACCTAAGCGCCTGCCTGGCAAGCATGAGATTGTGAGTTTGATTGATCCCCAGTACCAAAAAAAAAAGGCAGCACAGAGGTAACTAGCCTGCTTCTGGTTGCGTAAGTGCCTGATCTGAGCTGCAAGTCAGCTGAGTAAACTTGGTACTTTCAGCAGATTTTAAGGTTCTGGTTTTTGTTTGTTTTGCTGTTTTAGTAACAGTCTCCCTCTGTAGTTCAGTCTGACCTCAAACTCAACTTTCCTATTTTCCAATTTTTTTAGGGACCCCAACAGCTGGGGTTACAGTCTTGTACCACCATGCCTGGTCCCTTTTAAAACTTTTCTATGGGGCAGGGATGATGGTGGAGACAGGGTCTCACTGTAGCCCAGGCTGGCCTCCAAATCCCAGTAGTCCTGCTGCCTCAGCCTCCCAAGTGTTGGGATTACAGTTGCACCACACCCAGCAAGAAGTTTGTTTTTAGCCAGGCATGGTGCCACAAGCCTGCAACCCTAGGCTTCTTTGAAGCCGACCTGGGCTACATAGTGAGTTCAATGCCAGCCTGAATGTTCTTAACAAGAACCTCCTCAGAATAAAGAATAGAAAAGGGCTGGTGGTGTAGTTCAGCATCAACACCCTGGGTTCAGTCCTCAGTAGTGAGTTAAAAGAGAAAAGCAAAGGAGTAAGACGGGCCCAAGGGAATGGAGGAGACTGTGTATCCCCACTAGGCAGTGGAGCAAGCCGAGCTCAGGACGCAGAGGGCTCGCCCCCAAACCCTCTGGCCAGTGCTATCCACCCCGTGACTCCCCCCAGGAACAAATGAGGGCTGGGAATTACCCCAGGCAAGGGGTTTCAGGGATGAATAAGGGAAACTGAGGCTCCACTCAATCACGTGGCAAAGGGGAGACTGCCACAGAAGCTCTGCAGTCAGCAAACCACAGCCAGCGAAGATTCCGGCCAGCTGCTGTGAGGGTCAGAGCCTTGAGATCCGCACTGGACAATCGATGGGAGGAATCAAAAGGCCTGACTGAGAAGTGTAGCGCTGGTATTTGCACGCTGAGGTTAGATTTTTATTAGGTAAACGGTGATGAGCCGGTAAAGAACACAGCGCCAGCCTTGAGTTTGGGGTTCTGCGTGGGACCTCCTGGAGTGATGTCGTTTATGGGTAGGATTAAGGGGGTTAGTAGGACGGGTTTAGGTAATGCAAGTGGGGACGTGAGATTAGGGGAGCGAGAATGGCTGAGGGCTACAGGGACAGGCGCTGTGACCTAATGGGGTGGGGCACGCGTGCCTCCTCCTAGCAGAGTAGGCTTTGTTCCTGGGCTCAGGCAGCAGCTGCGCCCAGCCCAGCTAGAGCATTGTCTTTTTTGTCGGTAGCCGGGATCAAACTCACAACTTCGCGCCTGCCAGGCAGGTGCTTAAGCCACTGAGCCAAACTCCCGGCACTGCTTTTTTCAAGGTAGGGTCACACTGTAGTTCAGGCTGACCTTGCGCTTGCGTTGTAGCCCAAGCCAGCCCCGAACTCACAATGCTTCTCCTACTTCAACCTCCTGAGTGCTGGGATTAAAGGCGTGTGCCACCACACCCGGCCTGAACCCAGGGTCTTGACACTAAGCTACATCCCCAGTCCTTTTCTTTCTTTTTTTTTTTCTTTTTTTTTTTTTTTTTGTGGCACTGGGGATTGAACTCACAGCCTTGCGCCTGCCAGGGCAGGCGCTTAAGCCACTGAGCCAAACTCCCGGCCCTGGTTTTTTTGAGGCAGGGTCGCACTATGTAGCTCAGGTCGGCCTTTCGCCGCGTTGCAGCCCAAGCCGGCCTCGAACTCACAACGCTCCGCCTACCTCAGCCTCCCGAGTGCTGGGATTAAAGGCATGCGCCACCACGCCCGGCTTCATTTTTATTTTGAAATGGGGTCTCATCAAGTAGCTAAATTGCCCAACCTGGATTTGAACTTTCAGTCCTCCTGCCTCAGCCTCCCAGAGTACTTGGATGACAGTCGTGTGCCACCATGGCTGGTTTGAGATTTTATTAACTAAGACCTTCCACCCTGTGAGAAAAGGGGGTTTCACAGGGCTCAGTAGTTCCAGGTATTGGAACCAGCAAAACCGTTTCATATGTGTTTAGTTAGAGCTAAACTGTGCCCTGAAAGGCACATGTGTTCAGATGTGGGGTTTCGAAGGTGACGATCATGTGGGGATGTGCTCATGCAGTGATTAATCCATGCATGAGTTCACAGCTCAGCGTGCTGTTGGGAGGAAACTTGGTTTCCTTCAGGAGACAGACTTCTGGGCCCAGAACTTGGCAATCCTCCTGTCTCAGCCTCCTGCATGCTGGGATTATAGGCATGTACCCGCATCCCCAGCATTTTAAAAAAATCATTCATTTTAGTTTTTAGGATAGGATCTTGTGCTCTGTAGTTCTGGGCATGAACTCACTATGTATCCCGGGCTGGTCTCAGACTCAAACTCATGGTAGTCCTCCAGCAGCAACCTCTTGAGTGCTGGGATTACCGGCTCACAGCACCACGCTTGATCCTAAATCTCCTCCTCTAAGGACACTGGCATGATTGGGTTAGGGCTCACTCTAATGGCTTCATTTTAACTCCCTCTGAAAGCCTTCTTTCCAAATACTGCATTCTGCGGTATTGAGGACCAGGGCTTCCACACATGGATGTGTGGGGACATAATTTGGTGCATGCTGGATGCTTCATACCTTCGAGGTGAGGAATTAGGAAGGGAGGCTCAGGCTCCCTGTGTTCAGGGGCAGAGGGCCCTCGGCAGGCTCCAGCCCTTGTGAGATGCTGCGTAAGTGCTCACTTTATTTTATTTTCTAAGGTTTATTTTGCTGTGTTGGGGATTTGAAGCCGGGCCCTCATGCGTTTGAGGCAGTCAGGTGCTGTACCCCTGAGCTCAGCCCCAGCCTCGCTTATGAATGAATAGATGCATGACGTAATTTTATCATCCGAGGGACAGGCGCCAGCCCCTGGGAAATGTTACAAACTCACGACCTAAGCAAGTCATCTGACCGGTGGGCGCCAAATGGAAAACCCCGCGGCGGAAGCTGCTCCTCAGAGGTGGATCGCCGGCATCCTGCACAGCGACCTCTGGAGTACGTGGCAGAAAATGTCATTCCAGCCCCACCTGGCCTCGGTGGGCCAGAAGACAGCCACCACACAGCGCTCAGAGGGCTGGTTGGGTTCACCCCGATGCCAGAACCTGCAAGGCACAGAAAGGGCCAGGGTGGTGCTGTAAGTACTGTGTGGAAAGGGTCACGGTCCAGGCGTGCACGGCGTGCTTCCCACCCCGCAGCAGCGTCTCCACCGGGGCTCTGTTCCTTCCCGGAGCCTGCCCCCACGCCCCACCTTCTGTCCTCTGAAGTCACCAGGGCACGCTCACCCCTCAGCAGGGCTCAGGGGAGCCCCATATGCCCATCCTGGTCCTGTGGCCCCGGGGCTACCACCAACACACCCCGACATGTCTCCTGTCTGCACAGCTCTGAGCTGGGGTGCACTGAGCAGCACCCCTTCCCTGGCACTGCTTCTCCAGGGGCTGCTGTCTGCTACTTACAACCTTTTGTTTTGAGCAAGTAATTTAATTCCCCTGATTCTCAGTTTTCCAATCATAAAATATGGGGACAGCAATGATATTCCTGGATATTTCATTTAGTTGATGTGAATGCCAAAGGCAGTGGTTGACGTACACTAAAGCATTTTAAAGTCTGTTTTCTCCTTTTTCTGTTTTTTCTTTTCTTTTCTTTTTTTTTCTGGTTTATTTTTTGTTTGTTTGTTTTGTTTTGTTTTGTTTGTTTCAGACAGTCTTGCAGCCAGGTGTGTCAGTGCATGCCTTGGAGGCTGAGGCAGGAGGATCATTGTGAGTTCCAGACCAGCCTGGGCTACAAAGTGAGTTCAAGGTCAACCTGAACTGCATAGTAAGACCCTGTCTCAAAAAAGAGGGCCAGGAATTTAGCTCGGTAGCCTAAGTGCCTACCTGGCAGGCGTGAGGTTGTGAGTTGAATCCCCAGTACCAAAAAAAAAAAAAAAAAGAAGAGTCTTGCTACATAGAGCTGATCTAGCACTCAGTAGACACCCCAGGCTGACTGGAACTACCAGTGATCTTGTTGCCTCAGCCTCCTGAGTGCTGCGACTACAGGCATATGCCACCACATCTAGCTCTTTTTTACTTTTTTGAAACAAAATCTCATTATATAGTCCAGTCTGGACTTAAACTGGTCATGCTGACCATGTACCTGTGCTGGCCATGAATTTACAACTCTCCTGCCTCAGTCTCCCTAGTGTTGGAATTACTGGCATGTGGGGCTCCTATGCTCAGCTTTATTTATTTATTTAGTACCAGGAATCAAACTCGGGACTTTGTGCTTGCCAGGCAGGCGCTGTGCTGCTGAGCTATATCCCCAGCCCTTTTTTTGCTTTTTGAGACAGGGTCTTGCTATATAGTTCAGGCTGGTGCTGAATTCACTATGTAGCCCAAACTGGCCTCAAACTCATGACAATCCTCTTCCCTCAGCCTCCCAAATGCTGGGATTACAGGTGTGTACCACCCTGCCCAGCTTTTACTTTAAAGTTTTTGAGGGATTTGGTTCTCTTTTTTTTTTTTAACACAACAAATTTAATTAAAGAGAAGCAATGACATGGGACATTATCTTGAGGAGGTGATAGATATCAGCCAACCTTTCAGAAAGGAGAGTAAGTTGAACTACATAGTGTGACCCTGCCTCGAAAAAAAACAGGTCTGGGAGTTTGGCTCAGTGTCCTAAGCTCCAGCCTGGCAGGCATGAGATTGTGAGTTCGATCCCCAGTACAGAAGGAGCAGGAGCAGGAAGAAGGAGGAAGACAGAGTGAGAAAAACAGGAAAGGATAATCCTAGCACTCGGGAGGCTGAGGCAGGAGTGCCATGAATTTGAGGCCGGTCTGAACTACATAGTGAGACTGTCTCAAAAAACCGAAAACAAACAACAAGCAGCATTGCCTTAGCCCAGAGATCTGAGACCAGCATGACCAACATAGTGATGTGCCACCTCTGGGATGTGTGTGTGTGTGTGTGTGTTACAGGGGATTGAGCCCAGGACTTTTGCCACTGAGCTACATCCCCAGCTCTTTTTGTATTTTTAATTTTGAGACAGTCTCACTAAGGTGAAAACTGCAGGACAAGCTCCAATGTGCAAGCCTCCTGCATTAGCTGCCCAGAGGGCTGGGCCTGCAGGCGTGCACCAACACCCCTGGCTAGACCATGTCTCTGAAAGTAAAGGAAAAAGAAAATAGTCCAAGCAAGGTAGCGTGTGTCTGTACTCTGTCCCGGAGAGACTCAGGCAGGACTGTAAACTCAAGGTCAGTAGCAAGGCTTAAGTAGCAAGACTCTCAAAACAAACATAAATAATTTACTTCTTTTAAGGAAATATCAAATTTGATTGATTATTCTCTCACATGGTCTTTGTTAGTTTACAAATATGTAGTTAAAAGCACAGATTTTAGGCCGGGCATGGTGGCACATGCCTGTAATCCCAGCACTCAGGAGGCTGAAGCAGGAGGATTGCTGCATGTTCCAGGCTAGCCTGGGGACTATAAAGTGAGTTCAAGACCAGCCTGGACTGCATAGCAAACCCCTGTCATGATGTTTCTGCTGCCTCAGCCTCTCAAGTGCTGAGATTATGTCCTGTGTCACCACACCCAGCCCAGAATTAGGTTTTCCTTTCTTTCCTTTTCCTTTTTTTTTTTTTTTTAAATATAAGAAATGGAATTTTCTTTTTTTGTTGTTGTTGTACCAGGGATCAAACTCACAACCTCACACCTGCCAGACAGGCACTTATGCCACTGAGCTAAATCCCCAGCAGAATTAGGTTTTTCAAAAAAAGGATTGTGGCATTTTGTCTGCTTGCTTCCTGGCTTCCTACCCAGTGCATGGAACAGCCTGATGCCCTGCATGGCCGAGACCCAGGGTCCCTCTAGCTACTCACGTGGCACTTGTGTTATACGGAGTCTGATCCACCCACTGCCAATGCCTTAGACCCTCTGGGTCTGACAGCCCCAGGTAATATGCAGAACTTTTATTCAGATTCTGGATGATAAAATCCTGAGAGGAGAAAAAAAAAAAAGGAGGGAATTGAATCATAGCCTTGGGGCTCAAGGTGAAATGAGGTCCCCTAGTGGTGTTAGAGAGCAAAGAGTAAGGGGAGAAGACTCAGGACGGCCACACCGTGCAGAGGCGCAGGCCCTGTCTGCCCAGCAGGACAGAATGAGCATGTGAGCATGGTGTCTGCATACGCAGGAGCAAGTTCCAGCCATGCTCACTGCGAGTCTGTGCAGCTCTGTCCTTACGTCATTGCTAAACACAAGGTGTAGGGAAAAATACACGCCTTTAATCCCAGCACTCGGGAGGCTGAGGTAGGAGGAGCGTTGTGAGTTCGAAGCCGGCTTGGGCTACAACTTGAGTGCAAGGCCGGCCTGAGCTACATAGTGCAACCCTGCCTCAAAAAAAGCCAGGGCCGGGAGTTTGGCTCAGTGCCTTAAGCGCCTGTCTGACAGGCACGAGGTTGTGAGTTCAATCCCTGGTGCCGCAAAAAAAAAAAAAAAAAAAAGAATGATGGAATCATGTTAGAGGCAAAGAGGAGGCCTCAGTGGCTCAAGTGCTTGCCTGCTAAGCACGAGGTTGTGAGTTTGATCCCTGGCACCAAAAAGAAAAAAAAAAAAAAAAAAAAAAGCAAAGAGGGGTAATGTTGAGGGGGATTCATGGCAATGTATCTTTACCCAATAATTTTCTTTAATTTAAACAATCCCCGTACATTCCACAGAGTTACATCCCAAGCCTGTTTTTTCTTACCTAGCTAAGTTGCTAAATTGCTTAGGCTGGGCCTCCCATAGTGCCCGATTACAGGCCTACACTACCGTGCCCACTCGTGTTTGACTTTGAATAGTTTCCTCCGTCGTTCTGTGCTGCATTCTAGCTCACTAGCTTCTCTACAGGTTAGTCTGCTGTTCTGGCTGTGTCTGATGTCCCCCCAAAGCTTCCTGTGCTCAGAGGTGGGGCTCTTCAGACGAGGCTGGCCCTCAGGTGTGTGGCACTGCATTACCTGCCAACTGGTGTAGTCTAGTTCTGGGTATGGAGAGTGAGAAGGCCCAGTTTGGGTGTGAGTGGCACCAACCAACAGGCCTGCAGCCTGGATGGGATAAGAGGCTGCTGCTTGCACCGTGCTGCCTCCTGCCCAACCACCGTGGACTGTTTCTCCTCTGTCACTCACCTCTGCCACGCCACCCTGCTTTGGACTGAAACCTCTACAAATTGTGAGCCAAAAATAAACCTTTCCTCCTTTAACTTTGGGCATTGGGTATTTTGTCTCAACAATGAGAAAGTAACTAAGATAGCTAAACTTTTTTTCTTTTAGCTAGGATCTCATTATGCGGTTGAGGCTGGCCTTGAACTGACTATGTAGCCAGGCTGGTCTCAAACTCATGGCGATCCTCCTGCCTCAGCCTCCTCATTGTTGGGATTATAAATACGTGCCACTACCCCTAGAAAATACTTTAATTTTATAAAGGGTTAAGTTAAATGTTAGAGCATTTGCCTAATGTGTCATGAGTTTCATCCCCAGTACTATAAAAAGAAACAAACAAAAAAGACTAACAAGCAGGTGTTATGGTTAATACATTGTGTCAATTTGAGCAGTTTAGAAGTTTAAAGAGACTCAACAGAGAGCTAAGGTTTTTACTTTGTAAATATCCTCATCCTAGCTGGGTGTGGTTGCCCATGTCTTTAATCTGAGCACTGGGGAGGCTGAGGTAGGAGGAGTGTTGTGAGTTTGAGGCCAGTCTGAGCTACATAGTGCGACCCTGCCTCAAAAAACTAGGACTGGGAGTTTAGCTCAATGGCTTAAGCACCTGTCTGGCAGGTGTGAGATTGTGAGTTTGATTCCCAGTGCTGCCAAAAAAAAAAAAAAAAAAAAAAAAAAAAAAAACCACCCTCATCCTGTGCAAGAGGAGAGGACAAGGAGGTTTTGTAAGTGCTATACCAGCCCTGGGGTGGGGCAGGGCAGGGCAGGGCGCCTGTGTACAATATAAGGGAGGAAGAGAAGGTTGCTCTGCCCCTCTTTTGCTTTGGCTGCTGCCTTGAAGTAATGCCCTGGTGCCATGCCACCCTGCCTTGGACCCAGCTAATTATAGACTAAAACCTCCACAAACAGTGAGTTAAAAAAAACTTTTCTTCCTTCATTTGGGCATCATGTATTTTGTCCCTGAAACAAGAGAAAAGTAACCAAAACAGCAGGTAAGAGCGGTGTTCAACATACTTTCAAGAACTAATATGTGCAATCAGTGTGACTTTTTTTTGTTGGTAAATATCATCATTCTTCCATTCTTCAAAGGCACTATTTTGAGCCAGGTATGGTGGTGCATACCTGTAATCCCAGCACTTGGGAGGCTGAGGCAGGAGGATCTAGGGTTTTTTGTTGTTGTCGTTGGTTTTTTTTTTGTTTGTTTGTTTGTTTTTTTTGTATTCTGAGACAGGGTCTCACTGTGCAGTTCAGGCTGGCCTTGAGCTCACTTTGTAACCCAGGCTGGTTTTGAACTTGTTACAATCAGCCTGCCTCAGCCTTCAGAATGCTGGGATTAAAGGCATGCAGCACCACACCCAGCTTGAGTGATCTAGATTAAAGAGTCCCCACCACCCCATATATTTTCTCTTAAACATTGAGACCAAAAAACCCAAAAACAAAACATTCAGGCCAACCAACAGACTTCCCCTGCTTTTGCTGAGAGCTGAGTTCCCCCCTCCACCCCCAGTACCTGCTCCTCCTGGGTGCGGATCACAGCCAGGTCGGCCCGCAGTGTGAGGCAGGATTCCCGGCTCTCCTCCCAGGATTGCAGTGTGGTAGAAACAAAGTAACAGCTGGATTCAAACAGCTTCCAGGCGGTGGGGCAGCAGCTCCAGCTCTCTAGAACAGAGAGGGGAAACAGAGAAACCCTTGGTGGAAAGTTAAGTCCCAGCTACTCAAAAGGAGGCTGAGGCAGGAGTTTCACAAATTCAAGGTCAACAAGGGTAAGTTAGTGAGACCTTGACCCTGTTGCAAAAATATACCTAAAAGGGTGCAGGCACCGATCAGGACTCAATATGGACTGCCTTCCGGGGTCCTGAGCCCAGGACCTTGGAGGAGAAGGAGAAGGGCCCCGCGAAGGGCCCCGGCTCCGCCCAAGCGGCACTGGCGCATCAGGGACAACACCCCCCCACACCCCCCCACCTCCCCCACCCAGTGAGCAACCTGCTGTTTCGGAGGTCTGGCTGGATTGATAGCAACCAAGGAACATCAACCAACTTTTGTTTCGTAGATTTGGCCAGGCCTCTGGTCAGCAACCCAAGCATCTCTTTACAGTGGGCAATGTAGCAAGTATGGGGGATTCTCTTCTGCCTTGTCTTTTATTATTAATAAAATAAAAAAAAATAAAAAAAAATATACCTAAAAGGACTGTGGCTCCCTTGGGTTTGATCCCCAGTACATTTAAAAAAAAAAAAGTTTTCAATCTCACTAGAGTTCAGTTAGGTTCTCAGTGGTCTGCAATCCTGCAAAGCTGAGTTCACTCGCTGATGTTTCCCAGCCCCTGTGCTGTTCCATTCTGAGCAGGGACTGGCGCATGACCTCAAGGACAGACGGCGGTGGCACAGCTTCAGCACCCTCTTCCTGCGGCAGGGCAGCCATGGCCCACGAGGCAGGGACAGATGAATGTGGCTGTGTCCCAAACCGCAGTGACTCAGGCAGAAATCTCCCACATCGCTGGGCCTTCACTTTCCAACCCCAGCTTCCAGCCCACGAAAAATGATCTCACGGACAGGGACTTTAAGTTACTACCGTTCGCTGTCACCACGCAGAAAAAATCCCTCACTACATCGGTGGTAAAAAGTAATCTTAACCATTTGTTGTTAATTTATTCATTATTACTCTCCAGAGTTTAGCAGGGCCTCACAAAAATGAGATTACAATAAAATAGACCTAGCTGGGTATGGTGATGCACACCTGTAATCCCAGCACTCAGGAGGCTGAGGCGGGAAGATCTCCTTGTGTTCAGGGTCCACCTGGGCTACTTAATGAACTCAAAGCCAGCCTGGGCTATGTAGTAAAACCTTGTCTCAAAAAAATAAAAAGATTTTAAAAAGGCCTTTCTCTAATAGATGAAAGACTAATATAGTAAGCAGCAGGTTAGAGATGAATGAAATGGGAAAAAGAGCTACTGTTTAAAACTGATTACTTACTACTAAATAAAATCAAGATGAGGATGGGGCTCAGGAAGCTGGACAGATCACAGGGAATTTAAACGTAAGAAGTCATTTAGAACCGGGTGTGGTGGCGCACGCCTTTAATCCCAGCACTCGGGAGGCTGAGGTAGGCGGAGCGTTGTGAGTTCGAGGCCGGCTTGGGCTACAACGCGAGCGCGCGCAAGGCCGGCCTGAGCTACACAGTGCGACCCTGCCTCAAAAACTAGGGCCGGGAGTTTGGCTCAGCGGCTTAAGCGCCTGTCAGGCAGGCGCGAGGTTATGAGCTCGATCCCTGGTGCTACAAAAAAAAAAAAAAAAAAGAAGTCATTTAGACACACCCTCCCACCCAGGAGCTGGAGCTCTGGCTAGCTTGGTAGCGCCTGGCCACTCATCTATGTCCCCAAATACCACCCCCTGTATTTTATTTTGAGACAGAGTCTCATTAAATTGCCCAGACTGGTCTTAAACTTGCAATCTTTTTGCCTCAGGCTTCCAAGTGGCTGGGATTACAGGTGTCCGCCATTGCATTGGGCTGGACATGTTCTCAAAGCTACAAGAAGACAGACTAAAAGAATTCTCTCCACTGAATTGAGGCCAGTGCAACCACTGAAAATCAGTGTGGAGTGTCTTCAAAAAACTAGGACCAGAGGCCTCATTCGACCTAGCTATTCCTCTTCTGGGTATCTTCCCAAAAGAATTAAAAACATCATACAACAGCGATATATGTGCACCCATGTTTATATCAGCACAATTTGTAATAGCTAGATCTTGGAATCAACCCAAATGCCTATCCACTGAGGAATGGATCAAAAAAAGATGTATTTTTGTTTGCTTGTTTGTTTGTTTGGTACTGGGGATCAAATTCATAACTTTGTGCCGGCCAGGCAGGCGCTTAGGCCACTGAGCTAAATCCCTGGCCCTATTTTTTGAGACAGGGTCTCACTATGCAGTTCAGGCTGTCATTGAACTCACTTTGTAGCCCAGGCTGGTCTGGAACTCACAGTGATCCTCCTGCCTCAGCCTCCCAAGTGCTGGGATTACAGGCATGTGCCACCACGCCCAGCTAAGATGTATTTTTATATGATGCAATACCGGATGTAATGTTCACCTCCTGAAATTGCTCCTTTTCATTCACTGTGGCATATGGAGGTAGCTTGAAGCCTTTTGGTTTTCCTTTGCTTTCTGCACAAGATAGTTTCCTTCCTTTCTCTATGCAGGATTCCTCTGTATGCTCAGCATCTCTCACTGTGGCATAAGAAGACTGGAGATGCTATTGTTCTCTGGACTGCTTCTGGCGAGTTGATAAGGTCCCCTCCGTCCCGTGCTTGTCCAGCTTCTTCGCGGCTGTTGCCTCTCTCCAGCGCAGGTGGCCCTGACACAGTCAACTTGTGAGCTCATCTAGGAAAGCTTGGATGAGTCCTGTCAACCTGAAGTTCAGTTCTAGTCTGTCTAATGCTACCGGTCAGCCTCAGGGCAGCAAGAGGAGTGGGAATTCTTTTTTCTTTTTCCTTCCAAATCCATTTTGTTTCAGGAAGGGAAAAAAAAAAAAAAGAAAACCCTAAAACAGAATTTCAAAACATGTCAATCAGCCTTTAATCCCAGCACTCGGGAGGCTGAAGTAGGTGGAGTATTGTGAGTTCAAGGCCGGCTTGGGCTACAATGTGAGCAAGGCCGGCCTGAGCTACATAGTGAGGGATCCTGTCTCAAAAAATAGGGCCAGGGAGAATGGGCCCCTGGAGAACCCAACCCACTGGGTCTGAGCGGATCCAACCAGAGGACAACTAATCTGCCTTCCGGGGGACTGTGCGACCAGCACGGACTCCAGGAAGAGAAACATGCACCTCCCATAGGCCTACTGGCGCGTGGGCTTAGAATCAAGGACACCCCCTCCCCTCAAAGCAACCTGCTGGTTCGGAGGTCTGGCTAAATTGATAGCAACTAAGGAACATTAAGCAATTAAATGCTAGTATTGTTTCGTTGATTTTGCAGGCCTGGGGTCAGCAACCTGAGCATCTCTTTGGAAGATGACAGTAGGCAATGTAGCAAATATGGGGGATTCTCTTCTGTCTTGTCTTCGAGGCCCAATATGATTCTCATTGTTTTGCTTTACTCTGATTTTTTTTTTTGCTTTATTTTATATTCTGTTTTTATTGGTTTTATTCTGTTTTGTTTTTAGTTCAATTCAACTATACCTGTTGGAATGGTCAGCTATTCTGAAGATAACAAGATATACTATAGTAGCTATTGTTTTCATAGTATCTTTCTTCGAAGTTCTGTACCAGTTCTGCTGCTTTGTTTTGATTGACTTTGTCCTGTTATGTCCTGTTGGATTTTACTATCTTTAAAATTAAAAAAAAAAAAAATAGGGCCTGGGATTTAGCTCAGTGGCCTAAGCCCCTGCCTGGGAGGCACGAAGTTATGAGTTTGATCCCTGGTACCAAAAATAAATAAATAAATAAATAAATAAATAAATAAAACGGTTTTCTTAAGTCCTGGGAAATTTCAAAGTTGAGGAAAGGCAGCTTCCCAGAAGAGCGCTCCATGTGTCGCCAGGGTGACACATGGTCTTCACAGGAGGCCGCTGAGGGGACACAGAGGCAAAAGAACAGCCCTCCAAGGGGGTCAAAGGCAGGGGCAGCGCCCCGCACAGTACTCCAGCGCGAGTGGCGAGGAGAGTGAAGTACGCATGCTCGGATGTCGGGAGCAGCTGAAGCTGGAGATCCATCCCCTCTGTGGGGCTAGAGCAAGGCCAGCCCTGGACGCAGAGAGCCCAGAGAGGGCCATGTGAACAAGCTGTTCCAGCTTGGCCTAGGCAGGGGGCCCAGGCAGGCAGGCAAACAGGTTGCTAGGCAGAGGGGCTGAACGTGACATCCTCCTCCCCAGTGTATAAATAAAAGTGCTTCCTTGGCTGCGCACTTCCTGTCCTCCATCAGGAGAGAGGGCTCCACCTGACCTCGGCTCTCGTCTCTTCTCTTTATTGTCCCATCCTCTCACCTGCTTCTCCCCTGACCCCGGGGAACTTTGAGAGTTGTGCTGGCAAGCAGCATCTGGAGACCCCCCTGGTCCAACGCTGCTGCCTGCTCAGGTGGGCAGGAAAAGGAAAAGGTTTTAAAGGATGGGCAGGCCAAGGGTAGGGGATAGATCTCAAAGGCATAAATGCCGGCCTGGCAGGCACAAGGTCAAAAGTTCGATTCCCGGTACAAAAAAAAAAAAAAAAAAAAAGATGGGAGGGCCAAGTGTAGTGGTTTGCACCTGTGATCCCAGCACTCTGGGAGGCTGAGACAGGAGGATTTCAAGTTCAAACTCAGTCTGGGCAATTTAGCAACTTAATGAGATCTTGTCTCAAAATATAAATATATAAATGGCTGGGGATATAGCTCAGTATGAAGGCACGGCTTCAATCCTCAATACTGAAAAAACACACTAGGTGACAAAAAATGTTTGTAACTAGGCACAGTGGCACACACCTGTAGTCTCAGCACTTGGGAGGCTGAGGCAGGAGGATCACTGAGTTCAACAACAGCCTAAGCTACATGTGAGTTCAAGGCCAGCCTGAACTGCACAGTGAGACCCTGTCTCAAAAAAAAAAAAAATTTGCAGACTTAGAAAAGCAGATTAAAAAACCCTAAAAAGCCAGGCGTGGTGGCACACACCTTTAATCCCAGCACTCAGGAGGCTGAAGTAGGTGGAGCATTGTGAGTTCGAGGTCAGCTTGGGCTACAATGTAAGGCTGGCCTGAACTACATAGTGAGACCCTGCCTTGAAAAAAACAGGGCTGGGAGTTTGGCTCAGTGGCTTAAGCACCTGCCTGGCAGGTGCAAGATTGTGAGTTTAATCCCTGGTACTGCAAAAAATAAAAATACATAAATACATAAAAATTTTAAAAACCCAAAAAAAACCCAGATAATATGATTACATTAAAACTTCCATCATTGAAATTTGACTTCTGCACTCGGGAGGCTGAGGTAGGAGGAGCGTTGTGAGTTCGAGGCTGGCTTGGGCTACAATGCGGGCACAAGGCCGGCCTGAGCTACATAGTGCAACCCTGCCTCAAAAAACTAGGACTGGAGTTCGAGGCCGGCTTGGGCTACAACGTGAGTGCAAAGCCAGCCTGAGCTACACAGTGCGACCCTGCCTCAAAAAACTAGGGCTGGGAGTTTGGCTGAGTGGCTTAAGTGCCTGCCCTGGCAGGTGCGAGGTTGTGAGTTCAATCCCTGGTGCTGCAAAAAAAAAAAAAGAAAGAAAGAAATTTGACTTCTCTGTGTCATGGGAGATGCATTTAGTGTTTCTCAGTAGCTTCCCAACCCCCTTTCCACCCCCACACACAAAAACCTTATATTGAACTGGGCAGGGTGGTGCACACCTGTAATCCCAGAACTCTGGGAGGCTGAGGCAGGAGGATCAAAAGTTCAAACCCAGCCTGGACAATTTATTAACTAGAACTGAAACACCTCGAACTGAAAAAAAAGGAAGGACAGCTGGACATGCAGCTCAGTGCCAAGGCTCCAGGTTCAACCTTCTTCAGGACCACAAAAAGAAGGAAACGAAAACCCACAGTGATGTAGTTCCATGACTAGAAGACCAGAGTTTCTGACCCAGTAAGTCTGACTAGGTGGCGTAGTCTCACAGTGAGGACAGCCTGTGCCAACTAGGTTATGTTGTGACCGTTTTTAAGGCCAATGTGAAAGAAGAACAGAAAACAGAGCCAGCCATTTCTCTTCCCCTTTGCCACAGCCGGTTGGCTGCTGCGGTGGCACTGGCAAGGGCCCTGGCGGGTCACCTGCACAGCCCTGACTCCTCCTCTAATGACCCCCGCTTCCCCCTTCCCGAGCTGCTGGGCCTCAGACTGGGGTCTTGCAGTGTCAAGCAGGCACCCTACCCAGAGCTGCTCTCCAAGGCTCTTGGCCTTGAAATGGCAAGTCTGCCGTGAGTTTGAGGCCAGCCTGGGCTGCAGCGTAAGACTCTATCTCAAAACCAAAAAAAAAAAAAAAAAAGTAAATAGCAAGTCTGATGTCCTTTAGGGTCATCCTTTAGGGTCACATTGTCTCTGCACACAGCTCGCCCAGCAAGGGAGTGACATCCCCATCTTACTCCCAAGTCCAGTCCTGGGGACGGAACCCTAGTGCCTGCTAGGCAAACACTGTACCAGCAGCAGTCCCCCGCGCTCTGCTCCACAGTTCAGATTTACCAGCCGTAAAGCTGTTTATTTTACTTCATTTCATTTTGTTTAATGAGGTGGTCTCACCATGTGGCCTAAGCTGGCCTCGAACTCCTGGTTTCAGGGAATCTTCCTGCCTCTGCCCGTGGAGTGGCTGGCACTAGGATGCATGCCACCGAGCCCTGCACTGCTTTACTCTCATCTGAACCGCGTGTGTTATTTCTCGGGGACTGCAGAAGCCCAGGGCGAAGGATGCCGTTGGCTGCACACCTGGCGAGGCCGCAAGACCGAGGCTGGGCTCAGAAACAGCTGTGAAGAGCAAAGCTCCCTTAGGTCAGCAGGGCTGGCGGGAGGAACCGAGAGTTCTGGGGTCAAACCCAGCACTGTGTCTAACGCTTAAACCCAGCATGTAGGATAGTTGAGGAAAGCCACAGAAACACTAGCCTGGGACTTGAAAGTTTCAGCACCAAAAATATGAACTGTCTGGTCAGGAACCACATCAGGAGCAAAGGAAGTCTTGTCACTTATTACATGCAAACTGACCTTCCGCGTCCCTCCTGCAGACCACACTGAGGTCCTGTATCTTGGAAAGCCTCTTGCCAATGTTGCTGTACACAGAAATATTCTTAATCACTGGGAAAGGAAAGAAAAATTAATAATTAGTTTGTTTTTGTTTTTTGCAGGTTTGTTTGTTTTTGTTTGTTTTGGTACTGGGGATTTAGCCAGGGCCTTTACACTAAACTACAACCTCATCCCTTTTCTATTTTTTGATTTGTGATGAGTCGGGCTAAGTTGTTAAATTGCCCAGGCTGGGCTCAAACTTGTGATTCTCCCGCCTCAGCCTCCCAGAATACTGAGATCACAGGTGAGGTGTGCACCACCACTCCTGCGGCAGTAAGGTATAGAGGAGAGTTGAGGGTCGGGTCCTTAGGACCCTATAAGAAAGGACCCCAAGGGCTGTGGGTGTAGTTCAGCAGTAGCGCACTCGCCTGGCATACACAAGGCCCTGGGTTCCAGCCCCACATGCAAAACAAAAAACAAGAAAAGCAACAGGCAGCAGACAGTGCATCCGTGCTTTCTGCCACAGGAGAACGTGGCCAGGTGCTAATATCTGCAAGCCGGAAACAGGGCCCCCAGCAGACCCTGCCACACCAGCATCCTGACCCCAAACTCCCAAGTTCTGGAGTTGTGAGGACGCACTGCTGCTGTGGAAGGCCCCCTCCCGGGTTTTGTTATGTGGCTTAAACTGACTGAGACTATGCTGACCGCATCTGGGAAGGGCAGCCAGGGCCCCGCAAAGCAAGCTTGCAAGTGCACACGACTCTCCACGATCGCTAGGAGCGGTGGTGCGCTTCTCAAAAAGCCTGGCGTCTCAGTTAGAGGAGCACGTGTGTCCAGAAAGGGAACCCACTTTTCCAAGAAATCCCTAAAATGTCATTGGGAAGAGGATCGAGGGCGGAGAACTCACCCAAGGAGTTCAGGATGAAGCAGACGCAGAGCAGGGAGATGGACAGCACTGCAGGACCCCAGGCCTTCAGTCGGAGCCACGGCGGGTCTCTCTCTGTCATTCGCGAGACACGGGTAGTTAGACGGTCTGACCAAAACTATGGTGAATGTTCAAATTTTCAAAAATTTTATTTCAAACTGGGCGTGGTGGTGCACACCTTTAATCCCAGCACTCGGGAGGCTGAGGTAGGAGGAGCGTTGTAAGTTCGAGGCCGGCTTGGGCTACAATGCGAGTGCAAGGCCGGCCTGAGCTACATAGTGCAACCCTGCCTCAAAAAACTAGGGCTGGGAATTTGGCTCAGTGATCTAAGTGCCTGTTTGGCAGGTTTGAGGTTGTGAGTTCAATCCCCCGTGCCGCAAAAAAAAAAAAAAGGTCTGGGAGCTGGGTATGGTAGCTCATGCCTGTAATCCCAGCACTTGGGAGGCTGAGGTAGGAGGATCTCCATGGGTCTGAGGCCAGACTGAGCTACAGAGTGAGTTCAAGGCCAGCCTAAACACATAGGGAGATCCTGTCTCGAAGGAAGGAAAAAAACCCAAAAAAACAAGAAACAAAAAACGCCAGCAGAATTTCTCAGAACAAATGACCAGAGAGAAAACCAGAACTGACAAATACAGGCAAAACAGAGTACAGGGCGCTTTCCGATTTTCTACTCTCTTACACCCCTGAGTCTCCCATTGTTTCCACAATTTTCTCCCATTGTCCAACATCATTTTGCCCTTAATTCTTTAATTTCTCACTTTTTGTTCATTTTTGTTTATTTATTTGGGTACTAAGGTACTAGGACCTTCATACTGAGCTACACTCACAACATTTTGTTGTTGTTTTGTTCTTTGTTATTCTTTTTTGAGACAGTCTCTGGTCTCGGATTCGCGGTGGTCCTCCCGCCTCAGCCTCCCAGCTGCTGGGGTTACAGTCGCCCGCCCCCACTCACGGCAGTGTCCCCGCGCTCCCCCGGAAGCTGCGGGTCCTCCCCCGCCTGAGTGTCCGCAGATACGCAGCACTCACCTGTCCCCTGCAGCGGTCTTCTGGGCACCATCTCGTCCCTCTCCTGAAGAGGCCACCTGGAGCCGTCTCCCCAGCAGGCCGAGAAGCAAGGACCCTGCGAACAGCCCACGTGCGGCTTCCACTCAAGTCCGTGAGGCTGGACACACAAAGTGGACTCTCATGTGCTGAGGAAATCAGTTCACAGGCCTTTCATACCTCTCTACTCCTAACGAATCCTTCTGTTTGCTGTATTTTGTCTAATATTTCATCCTTGTAGCTTGCTGCAGTGTGCTGCTCTTGTCCCAGCTATTCCAGAGGCCGAGGCAGGAGGGTCAATTCAGCTGCCCATGAGTTTGAGACCCGCCCTAAAACGAATCATGGGTGTGTCTAGCATTTGCCCTGTTTGGGAAGAGCTCAGATCATCTCAGCCTGGACGGTGAGCGAGGCTCTCTAGCTTTAGGGACAGAGGTGATGGACGCTTGCCGCATGGACAGTGGAGAGGAGTGTATGACTGGCCAGTGTGCCTGGGGCAGTGATGTCCTGTGATTCTGGCCGGGGCACAAGGTCTCCAGACCTTTTCTGGGATGGAGAAAGCCCCAGCCCAGCCCGGCAGTCAGACAGATGTTCAGGATCAAGGAGGAGCCCAGAGTTGAAATCAACACAGAAATAAATAGCCTAGGTATTCTGCAGAGCTGGGGGAGTGCCGCTGAGATTCACTGAATAGTGAGGGAAGAACAAGGAGAAAGGATTTGCTTTTTTTGTTTGTGTTTACCTGGCCATGTAGTCTAGGCTAGACTTCAGCTGGCCTGGAACTCAAAACCCTCCTGACTCAGCCTCCCGAATTCTAGGATTATATGCATGCGCCACCTCAACGGGCTAGAAAGAACAGTTTTGAGTGAGGAGGCTGAGAAGTTTTAGGAGCAGAACAGGAAGAAAAGACCTCTTTCCAAGCAGCACACATGGAAAGCACTTCATGCCTGAGGATCTGCAGCCCCCCACACCCCAGCCTAGGACCTGGCCTTGGGCTCCTCCCTCTCCTTCCTGAGCCTGGCTGGGGTGCAGGCCCTGAAGGTCTCTTTGTGACGCAGGGCTGAGCAAGGCGCCGAGGCCAAAGTGAGAACAAAACTCTGAAATAAAGCAAATGTTGAAAGCAGAGAGAATGGCAGATCTTTTCCAAATGGAAGTAGAATTACCTGTGAGCCAGGTTGGAGCAGGGGTTCCAGCCGAGGCTGAGTGTGACCGGGCGGCCAGTGACACTGCAGAGAGAAGCCGGGCAGGCAGGCGGGCGGGCGGGCTGGCAGTGTCTGTGGCTGTCAGGGGAAGGGAACTGCTGCTCGGAGCCCCAGAGAAGAGCAGCTGGCATGAGGGGAGGAGCTGGGGGCACATGGGGCAATAATAGAGAACACACTGGTTGCTAAATTGACCAACCTGGACTCGAACTTGCCATCTTTCTGCCTCAGCCTCCCAGAGAATTTAGAGTACAGGTGTGCACTACCACGCCCAGGCAGAGACAAACAACAATGGTACTTCTTGATAAAAGACAAGACAGCCAGGTTGGGTGGTATAAGCCTGTGATTCCAGCTACTTAGGAGGCCAAGATAAAAAGACTGCAAATTCAAGGCTAGCAGAGCTTCTTAGCAAAATCCTGGGGAAAAAAAAAAAAAATTAAAAATGTGGAGCACACTGATAATCACAACCCTCAGGAGAATGCAGGGAGTTTGAGGCCAACCTGGGCTATGCAGCAAGGACCTGTCTCAACAGGAGGCTGAGGCAAGAGGATCATTGCAAGTTCAAGACCAGCCTGGGACTACAAAGTGAGCTCAAGGACAGCCTGAACTGTATAGTGAGACCCTGTCTCAAAAAACACGCACACAAAATAAATAAATAAATTGTCTAAAAACAAAACCACCCCAAATGAAACCACAGACCACGGGTGTCTATGGTCTGGAGTAACAAGAGAGTAAGGGGGCACTGGAGTCCAGCAGGGTGGCTCAGGGCGGAAACTCACCTGCAGGCGCAGGGCCCAGGTTCGGTTTCCAGCACTCAGAGCTGCTTCCCAGGTGGCCCTTTCCCACCTGAAGATGACTCTTCCCTGACAACCACCGTCAGCCTCTGACGGGCAGCAGCGCCGAGGGTCGGCAGTGTGGCCCCGGCTCCCTGGCGCTTCTGCCACCCCCTGGATCCGCCCCACCGCAGCGGTGCCCACATGTCCACAGTGTGCCGGGGTGGCGGGAGGCGGCTCTCAGGGACCTGGGGCAGAAGAAGGCCCAGCCTTGGGCCCGGCAGCCTGGCGGGCTGGCGGGAGGAGCCCAGCGCGCTCCCAGCGAGGGATGAGCGCGTTCTTCCGTGCTGTCTTCTGTCAGTGGTGGAGCTGTGGGGGTTTTATTGGTGCATACTCCCCTGCATCGCAGGGACTGCACCTGTACGCGATGGGTCTCAATTCTCCTTCTTTCCCCGCTCCTTTCCCCTCCCCTCAATCCTTCTTCCCCTCCCCATTTACAAAAGCTTTGTTTCCACTTTTTTTCCCAACCCATTTTCCCTTCAGACATCCTTGTCTTGTTCCTGATTTTAGAGTTAAAGCCTTAATTTTTTGTCCATTTAGTATGATCTTGGCTGTTATCCGATTGAGATAAAGGTAATATATTCCAATTTTCGATAGTGTTTTTCTCATGAATGGGTTTTGGCCTTTGTCAAAAGCCTTTGGCTTTTTCTGCATCTATTGAGATGATTACATGCTTCTTGTCCCTGGCTCTGTTAATATGGTGTATTGCATTTACTGATTTACATTTTGAACCATCCCTGCATCCCTGGGATGAATCCCACTTGGTCATGGTGTGTAATCTTCGTGATGATTTGCTGCATTCTGTTTCCCAATATCTTATTGAGGAGTTTTTGCATCTATGTTCATTAGGGAAATTGGTCTGTAATTCTCTTTCTTAGTTGGGTCCTTCTCTAATGTTGATACCAGGGTAATGCTTGCTCCCAGGAATGAATTTGGGAGTATTGCTTCTCTTTCAATTTCATTAAAGTGTTTGAGTAGTGGTGTTAGGTCTTCTCTAAATTTCTTGTAGAATTCAGCAGTGAATCTGTCAGAGCCTGGGCTTTTGTTGATAGGTTTTTAATTACATCTTTGATTTCATTGAATGATATTGGTTTATTTATTTAGAAATTTTACATCTTCTTGATTCAGCTTTGGTAATTCATATGTATCTAGGAATCTGTCCATTTCTGCTGCATTTCTCATCTTATTAAAATACAAGTTTTCTTTTTTTTTTTGCGGCACCAGGGATTGAACTCACAGCTTCACGCCTGCCAGACAGGCGCTTACGCCACCGAGCCAAACTTCCAGCCCTAGCTTTTTGAGGCAGGGTCGCACTATGTAGCTCAGGCCAGGCTTGCACTCACATTGTAGCCCAAGCGGGCCTCAAACTCACAACGCTCCTCCTAGCTCAGCCTCCCGAGTGCTGGAATTAAAGGCGTGTGCCACCACGCCAGGCTAATTTCACCCTTTGTATTCCTTTTTTTTTTCCAGCACCAGGGATCAAACCCACAACCTCGCACCTGCCAGACAGGTGCTTAAGCCACTGAGCCAAACTCCTGGCCCTAGTTTTTTGAGGCAGGGTCGCACTGTGTAGTTCAGGTCGGCTTCGTGCTCACGTTGTAGCCCAAGCCAGCCTCGAACTCACAACGCTCCTCCTACCTCAGCTTCCCGAGTGCTGGGATTAAAGGTGTGCGCCACCATGCCCGGTTTCTTTCCTTTTATGATAAGGTTGGCTAAGGGTTTGTCAGTGTTATTTAATCTTTCAAAGAACCATCTCCTTGATTCATTGATTCTTTTTATTGGTTTTTTTTTTTTTTTTTTTTTTGTCTCCAATGCTTTCATTTCTGCTCTGATCTTTACAATTTCCTCCCTCATATGAGCTTTTGGCTTAACCTGCTCTTTTTCCAGAAGACTGAGCATCACCATTAAGTTGTTTATATGCACTTGTTCTGTTTTCCTGATATGAGTATTTACTGCTATAAATTTCCCTCTTAGGATTGTTTCATTGTGCCCCGTAAGTTTTGGTGTGTTGTATTTTCATTGTCATCAATAGTAAAAACTAATTTCCTCTTAACTTCATCTGTGACCCACTGGATGTTCAGGAGGGTGCTATTTGATTTCCATGTACTTACAAAGTTCTTTTGGTTTCTTTTGCCATTGAGTTACAGTATCATTGCACTATGGTCCGATAATATGCATGGGATAATTTCAATTCCTTAGCATTTACTTAAGCATGTTCCGTAGGTAGTATGTAGTCTATTTTGGAGAACCTCTTATATGAGAAGAATGTGTATTCTGATGTTGTGAGTGTAACACTCTATAGATATATACTAAGTCCATTTGTTCAAAAGTTTGGTTTATTTCTAGTATTTCATTGTTGATTTTTTGGTCTGGTTGATGTCTTTTTGTGACAGTGAGATACTGAGTTCCTCCTGTGCAATTGTGTTAGGGCTTATTTGATTTTTCATGCCCATTAGTACTTGTTTTTTATAGTTGGGTAAAATGGTATTGTTTCATATATATATATATATATATATATATATATATATATATATATATTTGTTGTTGTTGTTTGTTTGTTTTCTTGGTGGCACCGGGGTTCAAACTCATAACCTCGCACAGCCCTAGTTTTTTTGAGGCAGGGTCACACTATGTAGCTCAGGCTGGCCTCGCGCTCATGTTGTAGCCCAAGCCGGGCCTCAAACTCAATGCTCCTCCTACCTCAGCCTCCTGAGTACTGGGATTAAAGGCATGCGCCACCATGCCTGGCTTGTTGCACATATATTTATGATTTTTTTTTTTTGTACCGGGGAATCAAACTCACAACCTTGCACCTGCCAGGCAGGCACTTATGCCACTGAGCTAAATCCCTGGCCCTATTTTTCAAGACAGCCTCACTATGCAGTTCAGGATGGCCTTGAACTCACTTTGTAGCCCAGGCTGGTCTCAAACTAGAAATGATCCTCCTGCCTCAACCTCCTGAGTGCTGGGATTAAAGGTGTGTGCCACCATGCCCAGTTTATATTTATGATTGTTATCTCTTCCTCTTGAATTGTTCCCTTTACAAGGATGTAGTGACCTTCTTTATCTCTCAATTAATCTTGGCTTGTAATTCACTTTGTTGGCAAACAGAATAGCTACTCTTGCTTTTTTCTGAGTTCCTATTGCATGGAGTATTGTTTTCCATCCTTTGACTTTCAGTGTATGACTTTCTTTTTGAATTAAATGTGTTTCTTGTATGCAGCATATTGTTGGATCTTGCTTCTTGATTCATTCTGCCAATCTATGTCTTTTGATTGGTGACTCAAGTCCTTTCACATTGATGGTTATAACTGATATGTACTGACTTATCTTTGTCATGTTATTTTCCTGTTGTTGGCTTCCCCCTCTCTTTTTTTCCCTCCCTCTGTTTAATTGTTTGCTTTGCCTAGTGGGTTCCTTCTGTTAGGGATCGTGGAACTGTACTCTTTGTTATCTCCTTCTAGAATGTCCTTCAAAACATTTTGGAGTGGTGGTTCAGCAGTTATAAATTTCCTCAGAAGGGGTCGGGGATAGAGCTCAGTGGCATAAGTGCCTGCCTGGCAAGCACAAGGCCCTGAGTTTGACTCCTGGTACACCCCCAAAAAAATTTCCTCAGGTGTTCTTTGTCATGGAAGTATCTTATTTCTCTATCAGTTTTGAAAGAAAGTTTTTTGTTTGTTTGTTTCTTTGTTTTTGTTTTTGTTTTTGTTTTTTTTGCGGCACCGGGGATCGAACTCAAAAGCCTCGCACCTGCCAGACAGGCGCTTAAGCTGCTGAGCCAAACTTCCGGCCCTGGTTTTTGAGGCAGGGTCGCACTATGTAGCTCAGGCCAGCCTTGCACTCTCGTTGTGGCCCAAGCCGGCCTCGAACTCACAACGCTCCACCTACCTCAGCCTCCCGAGTGCTGGGATTAAAGGCACCACCACGCCCGGCTCTTTGTTTGTCTTTTTGAGACACGGTCTTGGTATGCTGTTGAGGCTGGTCTTGGACTCACTTTGTAGCCCAGGCTGGTCTCCAACTAGCAATGATTCTCCTTCCTCAGCCTCCTGACTGCTAGGATTACAGGAGTGTGTCACCATGCCTGGCCAAAAGGTAGTTTTGTGGAGTACATCAATCCAGTTTGTAGGTTATTTTCCTTTATATTTGAAATACTTCACTCCAAGCTCTCCTTGACTGGAGAGTGTATACTGTGATTTCAATGGACTTTCCTTTATAGGTGTTTTTTTTGTTTCCCTAACAGTTTTTAAGATTCTATTCATGTGTTGAGTTTCTGGAATTTTGACTGTGATATACCAGGGCCATAGATTTCTTTTTTTTTTTTGCAGCACCAGGGATCGAACTCACAACCTCTTGCCTGCCAGACAGGCGCTTAAGCCACTGAGCCAAACTCCCAGCCCTGGTTTTTTGAGGCAGGGTCACACTATGTAGCTCAGACCGGCCTTGTGCTTGCTTTGTAGCCCAAGCTGGCCTCGAACTCACAATGCTCCACCTACCTCAGCCTCCTGAGTGCTGGGATTAAAGGGGTGTGCCACCACACCTGGCTTAAATTTTTTTTAAATCATGGTTAATTGGAGTTTTGTGTGCCTTTCTAATCTGTATGTCAAATTCTTTTTCTCTACCCAGGAAGTTTTCTGGCATGATGTCTGTGAACAGTTTTTTT
>RJWM01027045.1:0-27320 GCA_004363535.1 Dasyprocta punctata | reverse complement strand
AAATATAGAAATGAATGAAATATTCTTCAGTGAGTGAATGATTAAACAAACTGTAATAGATGTCTATTATGGAACACTATGCAGAAGTAAAAAGGGAAGAAATATTGACATAATTGAAAATTTGGATGCTTCTTGAGAGAATGATACTGCATGAAAAATTTCAATCCCAAAGGGCTACATCATATAATTGTATTTATCTCAAACTCTTGAAATAACATAGTTATGGAAATGAAGAAAAATGTGTTGCTTGCCCTAAGTTAGGGACAACAGGTGAGAAAGATGACAGAGAGGGTATTATGGCTATAAAAACACAACCACAAGGATATTGTCACATTGGACCTGTTCTATTTCTTGACACAAACGATTGCTTTTGTTTGTTTCTTCAATTTCCCTAAAATGCCCTGTGTTGAAGGCTTGATGCAGCAGTTGAGCCACTGGGCTCATAAGAACTCTTGAGAGGTGGAACCTAGGGGAAGGTTCTCAAGTCATTGGAGGTGCGACCTCAGAGGGAATGTTGGGATCCCAGTCTCTTCCTCTTTTTTTGCCTTTTCTCTGGATGTGGGCTGAGTAGATTTTTTCTTTTTTTGGCATATTCTCCAGCTACTTCACCATTTATTCCTACTGCCCTATCACAGACTCAAAGCAATTGTGTCAATGAGTAATCCACTCAATCATCAAAAACTGTGAGCTAAAATAGACTTTTCCTGGTGTAAGTTAATATCTTTGGTATTGCTACAGTGAGAAAGGTTATAAAACCATGATAAACAAAAGAACACAAACTTGTGATAAAATTTTGTAGCATCAAATGCACTCTTAGATAAGCATGGTAAGCAAAAGTAAAACTGTGCACTTGAAAGAAATCAGTTGATTTTATTCTAGTTGTTTATTGCACTGCACAGTGAAACTGAGTTAACTGTGGAGGAACACTGGATAGTGGAGTTAGAGATCATTAAATATTATTTCTTAACTACCTGTCAATCTATACTTATCTCAAACTTTGAAGGTTTAATTTAAAAATTGAAGATAGTTACAAAAATAATGTTACAATATCTGTGAAGGAATGTTTTGTGAACTCTACTCTACCTTTTATGTAGCTATGCCACCTCAGAAGGTAACCTAATCATTCCAGGCTTCAGTTTCATTCATAGGAAATGGAGAAGTATGAGTAAAATGAGTGTTTCCATCCTGTTGGACAGTAAATAGCTATAACATACAGCAAAACATTTTATAGCTTCTTCCCCCATCATTCAACACTTGATAACTTTATTTAAAACCACTGATGAAAATTTTCACATAAATAATTTTTCTGTGGGTTCCTACTCTTGTAACTCACATAACTATCTACAAACTTGAAACAAATAGTATTAATTTTGGAAATGTTATTCATCTATTCTAGCCCGGGGAAGCTCAAGGGTCTATTGCCAAAGCTCCTCAATCCCATGGGGTTCACAGTTTATGGTTTGCAAGTTTAATAAGATAAGCTAGAAAATCTCGAAGGTCTTCTTCAGAACTTGAATTCTAAGGAGTCATTTTTGATTTTTCAACCATAGAAAGTGAATAATAAATTTTTATTTATCACTTACAACAAAGTTTACAAGTTTATATATGAATCTTATTCTCTGATGCATGCATTGTCTTATCAAATTACATATAAATACCATCCAATAAAGCAAAAAGCATGAAGACTGTTACAAATATTTCAAGGACATATCAACAGTCAGAAAATTTTTGTGCACCTTAGTTTTTTTTTAAATTTAAAGGATCATTTCTCCTGGGATGCTGAAATAGAATCACAGGATCCTACAATGTGATTATTCTTGTAACAACAAATACAAGGTGACAGGGACACAGTCAAGCCAAGTGACACCAGCAGAGGTGAACACTGTCTTAGACTGCAAGTACCATAAAATCTAAAGATAGAGGAAATTTATACCTTACCCTATACACACGGTGCCATAGACATTAGTGTATATCTTATGCATTCAATTCTTAAAGTGATCTTTGTAATTGGATATGATTTTTATGTTACAGATGTTGACATTGGTGCTGGGAGGTTCCATAAACAAAGAACCAAATACTGGGTTTAACTTTAGTTCTCTCTCAAAATAAAGTTTATTCATTTTCTGCTATACTGTAGCATTTCATATAAATTTAGAAAAAAAAAAAACAAAGCAAACAAAAAGCTCCAAATCCTCAAAAGGAGAAAAGAGAAAAAAAATATGCAGACTCAGTTAAAGCATCCCTTCTCACAATAGAAACCCCTTAGCTGACTGCCTCTTCCTACAGCCTGGCTTCCACCTATGAGCTGGATTTGTCCTGTCAGCTGCATTTCCAGTCAGCATCATCCTCTGACACTTGTAATAAAGATAAATATTTATGACAAACTGAGCTTAATGCTGGCCAGAAGAACATCCCATCTAAGTAAACCAATAAGTTTTTCTTAAAAGGAGAAAGAGTTGAAAGAAAGAGAGAGAGAGATCATTCAAGTAAGGCAAGTAATCTAAATGTATTTCTAAGTAACAATTTTGAATGTTTCCTCTAAACTACTTTGCTCAATCTCTACAAAAGTGAATGATGAAATATGACTAACTTTTCTCTTGTGACAAAAATCTTAGGATCGATATAATAAATTATAGGTTCAACTTGAAAATGCAGTGTAGATAATATGGTTACTTTCTATAAAAATAAGCCTGGAGGCCCAGTGAGAATTTGTTTGTTTCCTTGTTTATTTTGAAAAAAAAAAAAAAAACATGTCTGTCCTTGATCTCAATACATATAATCCAAAGAGCCTCTTTTTCAGCAATTTCCAGTTGCCTCCATGGAGCTCATTCTTTCATTTGTCTTACTTGATATTATTGGAGGAGAAGCCTGATAATAATAGCTAACATTGGTTTTGGCTTTGCACTAGACAAGGTTCTAAGAGACTTTGAATATTGTAAATCATGCAGCATCTTAGAGGGAAGTCTTCTGCTGTCAACCTGATTTGCTACTAATATGGCTACTCACAGGGTATGTAGAAGAAACCTGTTTCTTTTGCTTTGCAAATAAAAATGTGAAGTGAATTCCAGAACCTGATGATTACTGAGTCACTTTACTATATATTTGAAAGATAGTCCCCAATCCATGACATCAATATTCTCCATGGCTTCTCTGCCGTATCATATGACTAGTCTGGGTGTCGGAAAAATAAGTAAGTGAAAAGTTTCCATAGCAGTAAGGGAGGAAGCTGATGTAACCTCAAGTAAAGTTCATTTTTTTCTCTTTCAGATTAAGTGCCCAAGGCTGATGCTAGGTCCAAAATCTCAGTGCCTGTTCAGCTGTGACCTTTACTGTTGAATTTGATATGTTAAGTGTAGAAAATAGTAGGATGCATGGTGTTTCATTAACTTGCTGTACCTTGACCACTGCTCAAGCCAAGGACATACGGAATTCAGTTTGAAGCAAGAGTACAGGGTGAACCTAGAAGGTCACAAGGCTGATAGAAATCCATTGTTTAGCTACTGTGATGTGAAACAATGCAAGGCTATTTTCATATCCATTTTGACAGACCAAAATACATGCATGGGAAGGCGATGACTCATTTTTCCCTCCCTCTGGAACTGCTTCAAACTCCTTAAGAACAAAAAGCATAGAAAAATGTGGTCAAACAGAATTGTCTGGTATGGTATATTAGCCATTGTTTTCAATAGAAAGAATGTAAAACATTTTGTAAGAAAAATAGAGACTGTCAAATCTATGTAATTAAAAAATTAAAAATAACAAAATACATAGATGTATTTATTTCTCTAGTCATTGCTTAGAAATAGTGCAAATAAATTGTTTTCTTATGAAAGGGAACAAAGGATGAGTTACAAGTTAAGACATATCTTAAAACTATCCTTTCTTAAGACCTACTGTGTCACTGAGGTAGAGGGAAGCCTGCCCAATGAATTAACTTCATACATTTCTTTCATTTACTAATCAACCTTGTATGTTACCATGCCTTCTATAGACTAGGCAATTGAGATTCTGACATTTTAATGAACACATTCATACACACAGGGGAAAAATTCTATTTTTCTAGTAGCATCCTGCTTCTAGCACTAAGAAAACTGACACTGGCTTTTCAGTTTAAGGAAGAAGCAGAGAAAGAAGAGATTTAATGTGATTTTTCAAAATGTATTGAAATCCTGGAATAATCTTCCATTTTATCTATTCCAAAATATTTGTTAAGCACCAGATTATTTTCAAGGCAAGCCATCAGGAAATAGATCTTGCTCTGCCAAAGATAATATCATGTAGAGGGACAGAGAAAATTAAACAATCAATATCAAAATTTGAAGGCAAGGATACTATATTAAGTTCGGCGAGGTCAGGGAAATGTTCCTAGATATAAGCCCAGAGAATTTGGAGAATTCAGTTGATGTTTACTACGTGGAGCTGTGGAAGTAGTTGAGAAAGAATGAGTCTTAGTTTAGGAAAGTTGGAATGTCAATGGATTACAGACTATTTGATGGATTTAAGGGGCAGAGTCCTCCAGCCACGTGGAGTAAGGGAAATTAAAAGAGCTAGGCTGGAACAGTAGCAAGGGGAAGGTTTTTCAATGATCACATTATGAGATTTGCCCGTTATTCTGAACAATGAAAGCCACTGAACAATACCTGGTAAGAAGGAGCATTTTGACAATAGTGTAAGAAAATTATTTTATGGGACTGGGCAAGGATAGCAGCAATGGGAAAGGAAAAAATTAGAGTTGTAAAATCTCCTTAGAAAGCAAAGTGAATAGAACTTGGTGGGTGATTGAATGTGAAACGTAAATAAGTGATAAGGAATAGTCAACATAATGCTTAACTTTCTGGACAGAAAAATTGAATATGTGATGGCATCATTCACTGAGAATAAAGCACCTGGAAGAAAGCATTTTAGAACAGAAAAGGTGAGTGAAGCTGACTCCAAGTGGAGTGTACTGCATAATTATCTTTAATACAGGGAAGAGTCGAGGCAGAAATGGAGATTTGAGAATACCCACATAAAAGGTGATAATAACTCGCATTCACTGCCAGTCAACTAAATTCCGAATGAAAATGTCACTTACAGGCAAAGTAGATGCAAAAACTTTTCTGCATTGTTCAAGATGCCTGATGAGAAACCCGGGAGTAGCCAAGATTCCTAGAGCATTTTGTTCTTCACTGATCAGAACTCAGTACTTTGGATGCTGTAAGGATGACTTGAAATAGATAATATGGGCGTAGAATAATAGGGTTATCATCTGAAAAATTAAGTTTACATATCATTGCATATTTCTGAATTGGGGATTTATAGATTATGAAATGGCTGAAATTAATTTTAACAAGCAACTGACTTGGAATTCTGGAATTCTTGGAGGCTTATGGCAAATATTCTGTAAAAAATAAATACAATGTCACATGTATATGTAATATTAAAATAGCTTTATTAGCATATATTTCACATAAAATGGTGTATAAAATGTATTTTTTGAATTCTGGGAACCATCATTAATCTATAATTGCAGAAAGTCTTAATCACAAAAAAGTAAAGTGTTCACTAGCAGTACATTTCAAGGTACTGCCAAGAATTTTCCTAAGTGGCTGCACCATTTCACACATCCCAGAAATGTGGGAGGGTTCACATTTCTCCACACCCAGGCCAGTATTCAGTGTTGTCTGTTTTTCTTTAAGGCCATCTTATTGGAGATTAACTGCTGTCTCAAAGAGGTTTTGATTTTCATTTCAGTGATGATTAGCGATGTTAAATTCTTAACTTGTTTTTGGTTCATATGCCTTTTTTTGGAAAGTTATCGGTCCAATTTCTTGTATTTTTATTTTTATTTATTTATTTTTTGGTATGAGGGATTGAACTCACGTGTTGTGCCGCTGAGATAAACCCTGGCCAATTTCTTGTATTTTTAAAGTTGGACTCTTTTTAAATTGTTCAGTTGAAAGAGTTTTTTTTTACAAATCCTAGATACTACTGGATCATTAATAGAGAAATAATTGATAAATACTCCCTTTAATTATTATATTACTTTTCACTTTCTTCATATTATGCACTGAAGCAAAAACTTTTTTTAATTTTAATGAATGCTTCTTATAAGTTGCTTATGATACAGCTAAAACAAAAAACAAAAAACATAGCCTAACTTACATGTGCAAAGATTTCTCTTGTTTTCCTCAAAAGAGCTTTATAATTTTAGCTCTTCCCTTTGACTCTGTATTTTAAGTTAATTTTTTAATATGGCATAAAGTAGAAATATAGTTTAATTTGATATAAATATTCAGTTATTCTAGCACAACTTGACAAAAATACATTTATTTACTGAATTTTCTGGGCAATATTTGTGAAAATTAATTAAATTTTTATGTAAGTGTATTTCCAATCTCTCAGTTTTACTTCATTAACCTATATGTTCACCTTTATTTTAGTACTACATTAATTATTACAGTTTTTTAGTTAGTTTTTAAAAAGGGAACAATACAACTTCTATATTTTCTCTGGTTTTTTTAAAACTGTTTCAACTATTCTACTTTTTTTTGGGCAGGACTGTTTCTCCTTTTGCAAATAAATAAAAATAATTGAAATTGTGTAAGAATTGTCTGCTTTAGGTTAATTTGGGGTGTATAAACAGCAATATTAAGTTCTAATATCTGTATCAATGAAATATTTTTTGTTTTACTTAGATCATCTTTAACTTGGTTAAAAATATTTGTGGCTTCTGATGTGTTCTGCTCATGGGACTCTGCAAGACTTAATGTGGTGCCTGCCCAACATGGTGCTGGGCCCTAGAATGACAGCGTGTCCCTCCCATACTAACGTCCATGTTTTTCTTCCAAGCCCCAAATTAACTTCCTGCTCTTTGGTGCGCTCACCAAAGATCCTCCAGTCCTCTTCCAACACCACAATCCAGTCTCCTCCCTCAGCCCAACTCCATAAAAACCGTTCCCCAGCTTCCCGTGCTTGAGGGTCCTCTAAGTCTCCAGCAATCCTCCCGTGCCAGCAATAAAGACTTCTTATCTCTCTTTGTCTCTCAGCTGTGCCAAAAAACCTAACAGTTCCCAGAAAACAAATTTTTATGGGTTGGATTGTGACCTTCTGAATACTGAAAAACAGTAACAATAAAAAATAAATAAAAATTAGAATCATATTAAAAACTGGGTTGTTACAAATGTTATTAGTTAAAATTATGGAGTATTTTTAGTATAAATACATCAGATATATTGATAAGTGGTATATTTATGAGAAGAAGATCATGTGAAAATAAGAATTATTTGCGTGCAAGGCAAAGAATATCACAGATTGCTGGCAAATCACCAGAAACTAAGAAGAGACAAAGATGATCCCTCCATTTGATTTAGGAGGAACAAAATCCTGTTCACACCTTCATTTCAGACTTCTAACCTGCAGAAGAATTGGGAAACAATTAATTGGTATTACTTTAAAACATTTAGCTTGTGGCACTTTGCTATGGAAACCCCAAGAAAATGAAACATAAATTTTATATTTCTTTGGTAAAATTTGTTTACCAACATTTTATTTATAAATTATCAATGCAATTGTTCTTAATTTGAATTTTACATCATATGGTATTGGTATACAGAAACATGATTTAACATTTAAAAACACTTATCAGTTAATTTAGTTTCTCAGAACTTTCTGTATGAAAATAATGTCCTAGAGTATGGTTTTATATCTTCCTTCCAAAATATATGTACTTTCTTTTTTGACCTTTTTTTCTGGACAGAATCTCCATTACAATGTTGAATACAAGTGGCAGGAGCATATATCCTTGTCTTATTTCTAATTTTAGGGAAATTAACTGAATCTTAAATCACTAAGCATGATGTTAGCTGTGGGTGTTATCATGCATGATTTTTTTATAAGGTTAAGGAGTTTCTTTTCTAGTCTCAATTTGTTGAATATTTTCACCATGAAAGATTGTTGGATTTAAACGATTTCAATTTCTCTATATCTTTAGATCATCATATTATCATCATCTTTATTCTACTGGTATGGAAAATTAAATTAACTTAATTTTCAAATATTAAAACAAACTTACAATCCTGAGAAAAATAAATTGCCAGATTCTATTTCCTTGTACTTCACTGCAGACTTGTGTGTCTATATTTGTAAGGGAAATTTACTTGTGTTTTTTTTTCTTTTTCTCTTGTTATGCATTTGTCTGCTTTTTGTATGGAGATGATTTTGTGAAGGATGGATACCACTTGTTCAACAAGGATTTGTTTGAATTTACAAGTAAAGCATCTAGACCTAGACACTGATTTGGCAGGATTTAATTTAATTTATAATTCATTGTATGGGGTATGCTATGTCCCCCCAAGTCCTCACATACTTTTGATGGGACTGAGTCTGACGCTTGTGATCAGTTTGTTGTCTAGCACCAGGATTGATGACGTGACTGTTGTACCTGCCCAGGGGTGGAGCCGATGTACAGTATAAGGGAAGGCGGGTCTTCTTCTTGCTCGCTTCCTCTTCCGCCTCCCTCTCTCTTGCCAGTGCGCTTTGTGACTTGCAGCCGCCATGAACTGTAGCCCTGTCATGCCATGCTATCTTGGAGCCAACTTATGGACTGAAACTCCCAAGAAACTGTAAGAATAAACCTTTCCTTCCCTAATTTTGGGCGTCAGGTATTTTGTCTTGGCAACGAGCAAAAAGAAACTAAGACTTTCATGCTCTTTACTTCCTTCAGTTGTAGGAGGTGCTTAGAAGTGAACATGTCTGGCTTTATGATTTCTGTAATGGAAGATTATTGGGAACTGATCCTGTTTATTAAGTAATGAAAACCTATTATTTCAATATTGCTTTTCTAATATATGCATTATGTTGTATATTACATATATATATCCAGTGATACAAATTTCCATTTAAGTATATTTTTGCTGTCAGGTTTTATAAATTTAGTATTTTCACCTGGTACAAAATGAAACAAAAGTTTCAATTTCTTTTGAGACTTATGTGGCTTACTTACTACTTAAAAGTTGATCAAGGTCTAAGAATTTTAGTTTCCAGTTATCTTTCTACTATACATTTCTATTTTAATTCACTGTTGTCTAAGATAGGCTTTACATGATTTGTATACTTTTACATTTGTTAAGATGTTTCACAGCCCAAATTGTAATGTATTATGGTGAGTATTCCATGTGAGATTAATAAAAATATGTATTCTGCTATTGTTGGATAAATTCATCTATAGATGCCAGTTAGAAGTGTGTGATTAATGGTATCAGTGCACATTTCCTTGTCTTGTGCCTTCTGGATCTATCCGTGTCTGAAAAGAGTGAGGAGCCAACAGATATGTTATTGAATTTTTCTTTTCTCCTTACATTTTTGTTATTATTTTCCCACATAATTTAAGACAATGTTTTCAGATACATATATGTTAGGTATTATTAAATTTTCTGGTTATATGAAACTTTTATCATTGTATATGCTGTCTCTCTCTCTCTCTCTTTTTTCTTGTACCGGGAAGTGAACTCAGGACCTTGCACTTGCTAGGGAGGCACTTATGACGCTAAGCTATATCTCCAGTCCCATGATGCCCTCTATTAATCCGATTATTTTACTTATTTTGAAATTTGCTTTATCTCAAATCATTAGATCTTCAGCATTTTTATTTTGTTTTGTTTTTCGATTAATATTAGTATGGTGAACCTTTTTTCCATTCACTTACAAGTAATCTATCCTCATCATTATATTTAAAGTGCATTTTTAAATTGTTTCTTGTAGCTCTTACTCTAATAATCTGTCCTTTGATTTATTTTCCTAGAAGATTGACAAAGTGCTTATTAATTAATTGCCCTAATATGTATATATTCCATCATTTTTACTCTTTACTACTTGTTTCTCTTGTCCATTTTTCTCTATTCCTTACTTTTCCTTTCTTGTCCTTTTCCTTTCTTTTTCTCTGCCCTTCCATTTTAGTTTTAATTGAATACTTTTGTTGTGTAGGGGTGGTATTATGGGGTATCAAACCGTTGAAGCATTCTGCCATGGAGATAGGTCTCTAGTTCATGTTTGAGACTGGTTTTCCCTAAATTTTCTGGTGGGACTTAAACCTGTGATTCTTTTGCCTCAGCCTTCCAGAGTACTGAGATTATAGATGTGCACCAGTTCAATATCTGAACTTTTGGGAATCATATTCAAACCTCAGAGATTTTACCTTCAAGAACTTAAGTGGTATACTATATGACTCAGACACCAATCACAATGTAAAATATAGTAATATTTAAGTGCACTGACAAGGCTATTAGTGAAAACAAGTTGGCAATTAATTTTACTTACAATAGTTATAGTTAATTTTAAGACAGAAGTGAAACATTAAAGAAAACACAAAAGAAGGTACATTATATTGCTAGCACTTACCTAATTAATATTGATAAATATGAACCAAATGCTACAAAAATTAAAAAATACATTGATTAACAAAGTGGTTCTATCATTTTAATTTAATATTTGCTTTATTAGCAATCTAGATTCTCTGTATTAAATGATAGAGTGCTGAAATATAAATAAGATAAACTCCAAAATCTAAATATTTAACTTAGTGGCTATTTAAAAGAGAGAAGACAATGAATGGATTATATTACAATGAATGAGTACAAATGGAGACAAGACACAGGTAAGTGGATGCAGGTAAAACTGTACATGGACTGACTTTTGTTGCTGAGACAAAATACTCAACACTCAAAGTTAAAGAAGGAAGGGTTTATTTAGCTCACAGTTTGTGGATATTTCAGTCCATAATCAGCTGGCTCCAAGGCACGGTGGCATGGCACAGGGGAAATGCAACAAGACAGCAGAAGACAACAAAGGCAGCAAGAGTATAACTTGAGGAGAGCACGCATCTTCTCCTCCTTTACATTGCAAGCAGACTACCACCTGCCAGGGCAAGTGTGGCAGTCACACCAATTTCCTTCCCTCCTCTTGCACAGGATGAGGATGTTTACAAAGTGAGGACTCTATCTCCCTGCTAAATCACTTCATTAAACTTCTAAACTTCTCAAGTTGCCACCATGTATTAACCATTACACAAATCATGCATTTTTCCTGACACTCTGCTTTTATTTACATGATCTATGCAGTAGAGAGAGATCCAATACTATAGTTTTATTTCATGAATGTAATTTTTGAACTGTTACTCTTGGACATGTGATGTTTTTTCTTTTTGTCTTTTAGTTTAATCTTCATCATGTCTTCAAAATTTTCTCAATCCCAATATAAGTTTTTGCCTATTTTCATCACTTAGTTTTATGAAAGACAAACTAAAAGTTAGAAAAGTTAACAAATCTGTCAAATTTCATAGCTCACTGTTTAGAGGAAATTATTCTATCAAATAAACAAAATGTGTGTCAGCAACATACCTGTAATTTTCCTGTGGATACCAAATTAAGACAATTTTACTTATAATTTTGTTGTTTTCTCTATGCCAAGTTCTGAAGTAAGTCCATCGTACGTAATCTCTTATTTATTCCTCTAAGTTGTACCTGAAATCATTATTAATATTCAGTTTTAAAGCAGAAGAAACAAAGACACTGATCCTTTAACCCTTTGCTATTAAAATAGGTTACAAATCATGACTGTCTCTATTTAGATATAGATTCCTTGGCCCAGCTTCTTCTAGAATATTCAAGACGATGTTTCATTCATTTGCTCCTCATAGTCACTGCCAAATGAATTTGGGAAATGATAAGCTTTGTTGCCCTTACTAACGTAAGCAAGGAGAATGGGAGTTTCTCTATGTTCAGCATGTTTGATACACTTTAAAAATTGATAGTTACATTTTGGTTAAAGTCATAGGACTACAAATTCTGCCAAAATTATAATGATTTTTACCATTAATTTGCCCCAGAAAATTTTCAAGTTATATGGCTAGTCTGGTGATGGGATTAAAGTATCTTGCTAAGACTACATAATATCCTTTAAGTTAGAATTCTTTCCTAGGCCTAATTTTTATTTCTCACAGAGCACATGAATTTGTTTTAACCTAATTTTAAAAATCATAATTTTAGATTATTTCTAGGTATAGGTAAATAATGTTTATGCTTTTTATATTGAATTCAAAAATGTTTCTACCCTTTACTCAGATAAAATTTGAATTTTCTTAACACCTAGCATAAGAACAAGAAACCTAGAATTTACGCTATTTAGAGGAAAGCACTTATCCTAGTAATACCAATGATGCTTCACATTTCTCAAAGAGTGAAGCATAGCTAAAAGAGACTAATATGAATGAACAAACCTAAACCTTATATTAAAGCTAATAATCTGACTATGAACAAGCACCAACTTCTATTAGGTTAAAATAAAATCAACTTAAAATCATAACACATCAAAATAGGTACATGGTAAAAACTGAAGTGATACAAAATTTATACAAGCAACAATAATGGCAATGGAAAAATTTTTTTCTGTTTGCATAATAGGCACATACCAAAGAACAGAAATGGTGAGATTATTTATCTTTGATTCTCTATGTGGATGACTTTAAATCAATGTAATATAAATCAGTTCAATGAACAGTTAATCTTGGGAAAGTCTTAATAATGTTTACGTATTCTTTTCAAAGTCTTAATAATGTTTATATCAATTCAAGAGTAAGTTTGACTAGGATTATGGATCTCAGAAGAATATTTTGAAATGAAGATAATTAACTTACTATGTGGGGAATGATCGGAAGTAAAAGGAAGAATATGTATCTCTGTGACTGTCTTTTGAAAAGTATAGTACTGCAATTTTAAGGTAAATTTTAGACATAATATGCAGAATTGGGATTGTGGAGTTGAGACAGAGAAACTAAACAAAAGATCAGAAAGGAATGCTCTTAATAACAGATCAAGAATTTAAAAGGATGATGGCTCTTGGAAATAATCTATTTTGGAGTTCAGTAAACTCTAATGCCAACATCAAATCTTTCTGTCTGCACTGTTGTTTATGACCTAGAAGGTAAGAATAACATATATTTTTAAAGATTAAAAAAATGCCCAAAGAGAATAACATTAAATGATAATTAGATCTGATTCAGATGTCAAATTTCCGAGTCCACTGTTATGGTGTTTCAGCCCACAGCACAGGATCTTGCCTGTGTATTGATTACGACTACTTCCTCACTGCGATTGCGAACAACAGCAGAGGCACCTCAAACCTAAATTCGGACTCTTTGACCATAAACAAAAGTATTTGCTCACTCTTGACTTAGTTGATATTTTCTTCCCACAGAGAACATTCACCACTTTGGAGACCTGCACACAGTGCTGCCACTATCTCACAGAAAAAATAGAATCAGAGCTCAGATTGGCAGACTTACCGAGGGACCATTTCACTGCATACTACTGTATCCCTAAACCCACCTGGCCCTAAGAGAATCACATATCAACTGGACTTGGTGCTCTGAAGCTTGAAAAATCTCTCAACACTTATCTTACTCTATGCAGTCATTTGGGAATGTCTGTTTATCTAATTTGATTATTACAATACCATTTCTGATCATTTTCATCATCTCATCTTGAGAAATAAAGGAACCAAGCTTCAGTAAGGAAGGGCAATCTCAAGACAACTGAGGGGTTGGGCCAACAGCTAACCCAAGTCTTCTCATTTTCAACACCTGTACTTTGCCCCTCTCACATAGGGGCTGTTCCTCCCACACAACCTAGGAAAATGGCCTGTATCTTTCAGGATTGCTTCCTTGGTCTAACTCACTTATCCTGAATGTCTGCCTGTCTGTCTATTCACTCATCTATCATCTATACAAACCAACACACTACTTCCTATATTTTACAAATTTTACAGGCATCCATTTATGGTTAATGATTTTTGTGAAGACCAAGCAGAAGTTCCAAGTCTATACCCTTAGGTGTCTGTACAAACCTATGGTTTTCAACTGAAGCACATTTTGGTTTACTTAAAAGCTATTTAGAAATACTGAATCTGGTATTCTTGCTCCTGCCCCTAAATTTGGTTAAGGTTAGGAAATACTGTGTTCAAAGTATCAGTGAAGCTCACATGCCTCCATAGAGGATGATTCAACCAAAACCTATTTGTTAGCTCATTTCACCATCGGAGGAAATAGCTATCATAATTCTATTTTTATAGGCTTTATGAAAAAAGATCTAGTTGTGGTAAACAGAAAACAAATTAAAATCTGGATTTTTAAGTGATATATCTAAGAAGCAGGAAAAACAAGTCACTTTACAATATACGTGGGGAAATTCATCTCTTGCTCTTGTGTGAAATGCTGATAGCCCCAAGACTTATAATTCTTAGCTGAAAAATTCTATGATTACTTCGACTGAGAAACACATTTTCAGCTTAATAATTATTTACTTCTAAGCCTATGCTGTATTCAAAGCAGGGAAACAATGTAAACCTTTAGCATCTTCTAACTAAGGAATAAGGAATAATAAGAAATTACTGGGGACTGCTCTGAACTGACTTCTAGAGAAGAGGTGATATGGTCCTTCTCGCCTTTGTCCTGGCTTGATGTTGCAAACTGTGATTTAAATATCTTTTCAATGCTGTAGGAAGAGGTAGTGTGAAAGAAAAGAGTGTCAGAAGGATCACTGAATCCACAAGGGATTAGTATTATCCTAGATAATTGCTCTTTCTCTAGGTTTAGAAGAGGTTTAAAGCCTTTTGATTCTCCAGTTGTTCTTTTGAGATCCTCACTGGGAATATCTCCTTGAATATATGATGTCATGGGTAGTACACCTCCAAATGACTGGTGTATTATTCACTTTTTCATCACTGGGACAAAATAGCTGGCATGTACAAGTTAAAGTTGTGTTTTAGCACACAGCTTCACTTAGTTTAGTCTGCGGTCCAAGGTTTAGGCAGAGGCAGAACCTGCATGGTGGCAGGACATGGCAGAGGAATGTGCACACTCCATGGCAGCCAGGAAACAAAAAGCAAGGGTAAGAATGAGAACAAGAATACACGTTTACTGATCATACCCCCAATGACCTGGTTTCTCCAAGCAGGCCCCACCTCCTAACAGCACAATCAGCTATGAACTCATCAGTGTACTCAGTCACTGGTGAATACAGTGCCTCCATGATTCAATCACACCAAAACCTCCATTTCTGAACAGAAGGTTTGTGGGGGACATTTTAGACTTAAAGAATAACAGATGACTTGTTCCCTGAGTCCATATAGCTATCTTTGGTGTGTGCACTTGTGCGACTGTGTGTGTGTTTGATACGCTTGCACATATTTCTCTTTTTGTCTTATCCCAGAAGAAGTGTTTCTTGTCAGAGAAGGGGTACATTTGATTATACAAGAAGTCTTAATTTTGTTGTTGAATCAAGAACTAATATCTCAATTTCTAGATTGTATGGTCATGCGTCAATCATCTGTCTACTGGGTGGCTTAATGTGGGGGTTATATAGAAAGCTCTGGGAAAGGTTCTATTCAGATCACTCACACCAGCTTAAGGCAAAGGAACTTACAATTCTCACCAGCATATTTGTCCAATGGCAGCTCTTTAGAAAATTACTTTATCCTTCATACTGCTTTTATAAACTCTATGAAAGTAAGGTGCCACGAATCATGTAAAGAGATTTTATTTATTTCTGTTTATATTTTTAAGTATGACCATTCTGGGATTCTTTACATTGTAAGAAAAAGTTGTATTTTAGTCAAAAATTGCAATTTAAATTCCTTCTATACAAGAAACAATTTCAAAGGCCATTGGATCTCATTTTTCTTGCACTGTCTCGTAAATGTCTTCTATTAATAACTTCCTTCCCTTTTCTCTCATCCCATTTATTAGTTGAAGAAACTAGGTTGCTTCTCCTATACAATGTCTCAAATGTAAATTTGCCTGAAATACATAATGATCCCTGTTTTAGCTTAATCATGTCTCTCTTCCCAGATAAATTGTTACTTTTTGAAGTATTGAAACTATTCCAAGTGACCACTACAAAAGTATAACCTAGCACTTGAATTTGTAATTTGAACCTATACAAATTACAAGTGCTTTATAAGAAATGCAAGTATGACCTGAAAAAAATATGCTATCAATGTTTCACAGTAAAAAAGAAGTGATATTTGAGAAATGAAATTCCACTAAAATCAAATATATGAATTTAAATGTGGCAAGCTTTACAATTTGGAGCAAAAGTGTAGAGCCCACGTTCCCCTGAGGTGACCTCTAGGTCTTGAGGGAGGCTGAGAGCTCAGCGCTGACAGTCAGCCACTCCGTGAACACACAGGAGGCTCCAGAGCTAGTTCAGAAATGTTCAGAGCACTTGCCTTGCCTTTTGCTTGTCTTTCTGCTTCTCTAGTCTATACCCTGCAAACATACTTGACTCAGCATGTCTCACATTAGTTCTCATTTCAAAGCCACAACTTTCATATGGCTTGTTGCGTGTTGTGCCTAATGCTGTACTTGCAGGCAGGAGGAGGAGAGATTGCAACATGAGGTGCGCCAGGACTCTCATCCCTGCAGGCTGCAAGGGAAGGCAAGGTTGCCACCACTCCTGACATTTTCTGTTAGCAAAAAGCAAGCTTGGCATCTTTTGAATCATGACTTAAGTGTCCATGCTTTACATTTATGCTGGCTACATTATACTACAAAAGATAGAACAGGAATATGACAAGTTGACCAACAATAAAAGCATAGACACTAGAAAGCTCACATCTATTAAAGAAGTCAGAAGAATCTAATAACAAGAGTTGGCATGGGTAATAGGGAATATAGTCATTGATACTTAAAAATTCATTAATTATTAAAGAATTGTAAATCACAAATTAAAGAAATAAACGGGAGAGACTAAGAAAGATAATCTGTGATATTATTTGTGCTTCTCCAAATTTATCTTGGAAAATTAATCCTGAAATTCGTGCATCAACTGTACTTGAAACCTGAACATTTGGGAGGTGATTGGTTTAGGAAGATTCTGACCTCATGAACAGTTAATTCACTGGTGAACTAATGGGTTACTAAAATATGGCTTTGTTTAAAAGAGACATCTGTTTGTCACATATCCCCCTTCTTATGTGATGCTCTGTACCACCTCAAGACTCTACAGAGGCCTTTCCAACAAAAAAGGCTCTCACCAGATTTGACCTTTTAACCAGGACTCCAGAACTATAAAAAAGAAAACTCTTCTTCATAAATTTCTCGTTTTCAGATATTCTGTAAAACTACAGAAAAATGGACTAAGAAAATGTGCTCATTTGAATAGAACTGGATAAATGAAATCAGTTAATACGCCCCAAAGAGAGGGTCTAACCTGTGCTAATCCCCGCTTTAGATAAGGAAATTGCCTGGTGATAAGGCACAGTTTTTATTCCAGGATTTATTTATCAGATAAAGTGATCATATCTGAGAGGAGACTAAAATAAATGCAGAGATCTACTGTGGTCATTTGAAACAAATACCTCCTTCCCTTTTTAAAAACTAATTTAGTGTTTTATTTCTGATACCAAAAACAATGGTTTTCCATGTTGCAAAGGACATCATGTGGCCTGGTCCCCCCTGAGCACCCTGGGGGCTTGCACAAGCACCACACAACCTCCCCGACTGGCCTGCTGGCCAGGCAGGATGCTAAAACTTAGGTCACCTAAGTAGAAGTGCAGAAAACATTCTCACCTGGTGGGTTTTGTATTTTTTTTATCTTATTTTGTTGATTTGTTTATTGCAGTACTTGGAATTAAACAAAAGGCATATTTCCTGACTTTTTTCTTTTTCTTTTCTTTTTTTTTGGTACTAGGAATTGAACTCAGGACCTTGTACTTGCCAAGTAGGTACTGTTCCACTCAGCTATACCTCTGCCCTCCCTTCCTCACCTCCTTTTTGTTTTTTGTCTCAAAACAGGGTCTTGTTAGTACTGAGTTTCCAGGGGTTGGGTTCAAAGTTTCAGTCCTCCTGCCTCAGTTGCCCAGAGTGCAAGGGTTACAGAGTGCACCACCATGCCCAGCTTGATCTCTTATTGACAGACAGACAGAGTCCCTACACCTATGGAAACCACGTTTCTCTCAGCTTTCCCTCAGGCCTATTGGATTTTGTCTTGCCTGCTCAGGCTTTTATCCTGGGGATTTTCTTAGCTGTGAATATTTGCCAATCAGGAATTAAGTTTTCAGTGGACCTTTGTGACCTCTGGAAATAAAACTATCATCTCTCTTATCATAATAGCTAGCAGAAAGAGACATTATGGCCCCACTCATAAAGTTGCCATATATATTAAGCCAACATATTTTAATCATGGTACCCATTTTTAAAATGAAAAATGGAAACTGTTACAGTATATAGATAATTACAAAAATATCTAAAATTAATATGCAACCACTTTAGTATGATATTTTTAGAACTGTAGCCAAATTTTCTAATTAGATAGTCTTAAATTTATTGTCTGCTTTCATTTACCAACTTACTATAAAGAACTTTAAGGCCTGGCAATATAGCGCTGTACTAGAGCACTTACATATCAGGTGCAAATCCCTGGGTTCAACCCCTAAGTCTACAAAGGAAAAAAACCCAACAAACAAATAAATGATTTTAGTAGTGGTTAGGACTTAACCAAGAATCATACAGCAGAATGGAAATGAGGAAAATCAACAGAGATTAGTTAGCCTGTAAATAAGAAAATTTCCCATTAAGTAGATATTTATTGGTGCTTCATCTTCCTAGGAATACTAAAACACTTGTCTGGAAAAAACAAGCAGTAGCTGAATGCTTTTATGATAACCCTGTTTACTTAAACATAACTTTATAAAACCTTAAAGATATCCTTTAGGTATCATTTAATCCCTATTCTTTTTATGACCTTAGAATTCTTTGAAGCTTTTATTCCCGACTTAGACAAGGAAAATCGACATCTAAAACTGCATCTGCATCTGCATCTACTGCTACATATTTACATGTAACATTCCAAGCAAATTAATTGATGAAAAATCATTCAAATCCATATGAGCTGGCTGCGGCTACTGTAACAGGATGCATTTGATGTGGTATGGAGACCATAAAGCTCAGGAGAGTAGGAAAGAGGAGGCACAACTACATATGGAAGACTATGGGATGGTGTCATTTGTAATCCCCACTGGAACCATACAATGATGTGGCCACAATGCCAATGGGATCTTTGGATGCAAAGAGAGGACCATGGTTACCAGCACAAGAGACTTAGAAGAGTTCAGTCTATAATGTACAACTAATATTAGTTCACCAGAGACATTTCATTCACTTCTGGTGTTCTAAGAATTACATTGATAATGTAAACATAAAAGGGTAGCATTGAAATAGGTATCTAGACTGAAGACCATGTTTACAACATGAAGAGTTAGCAAGGAAGAGGCTGAAAAAGAGACACTAGTCTCAAAAGAGAGACTAGCATTATAACAGTGATTATAGTATGTATACAATTTCTGTTATGGTTTAGATTTTAAATGTTCCTTAAAGGTTCATCTGTTGAAGGGTTGGTCCCCACCTTTTGATTCCACTATGAGTGGCATAGCATTATAGACTTGGGGTTTTGTAGAAAAAAGTTATATGAGAAGGGAAAGTGTCCTTGAATTGCATACTAGGTCTCTAGCCCCTCCCCTCTTCTTTCCCGGTCACTGTCAGATCAATAACTCTCTGCCACACGGTCTCCACAGTGATGTTTTCCCTTACCACTGGGGCCAACAAACCATGGATTGAAACATGTGAAACCATGAGCCAAAAAGTATTTTTATTCTGTAAGTTGATTTATTCCACTTATTTTGTCACAAAGACAGAAAAAAGCTACTAACACAATTACTATGGTTATATTGCTTAACTTTATGCATTTTTCTCAATCAACTTCCAGGTAAGGAATTTAAGGTTTAGCAACTAGCCCAAAATGATTAATGACTTTACTCAAGGACAACCAACCACTGAATGAGCAATCCAGAGCCTAAATCCAAGAAATCTGGCTTTAAAACTTGCTACTTAACCCTTTCTTTTAACATATATGGTGAATGCTACAAGAGCAAGAAATTTAATTAACAATTACAAGATCAATCTGAGGCAATATCATGGTAACTATTCATCTTTTTAAAATCCTATTCATGAGTGAGGCAGATTGGAAGCCCTGTTTTGAGTTCCTGGTCTCCAGGGTGGCATCACTGGCCATCTCATTTAGCACATTTAGAAATGCAGAATCTGAGGCCTCACTCCAGCATGCTAAATCTGAATCTGTACATCAACAAAATCTCCAGATACTTAATATAAAATGAAAGATAAAAAGTCTTGTTCATTATACACTCATTAAAAACCTCAAAACTCCCCAAACTTAGAGCAGTACCTTTGAAAATATAATTTAATAAAGCTGTCAACTAATTAAATTGTGGAAATACACACAAAGCTGATGACTGCCTAATCTTAGAAATTAAAGTGCAGGCTGCGCTACCGAGTTGTCACATGAGCTTAATTGGAAAAGGAATCTAGACTACCTAAAACTGAAAATCTAGAGTTATGAAAGTTATGTATCCATAAAGTAAATGAAGAAGCTATAAGTATCCAGTAAACAGATGAACTTGTGTCACTGAAATTTGCATAAATATTCATGTTCCAAGATTGCAGGTTATATAATCTTAACACTTTTATTCTTACATAAATCCTGGTGTATTTCTAAGTGTGTAGCTCTGGAATAATCTGCCAGCTAGTGAACAATACCTATTGTTAGAACACAATTTTAGGCAAAATAAAATATGACATCATGCTTTTGAGGAAGTGAAACCATAATTCTTCCAAACTTGCAGCAAATGTTTGCCTTGAAAAGGAGATTGCTGTTAGTCTGTTTATCCATAAGAAATAAACATAAATGTTTACAAACATTGAATCATCAGCTGTATCACCCACAGATTCAACTAATAGTAAAGTATTACTTGCCAGTGGTGGATGAGGCACAATGGTAGGATCTGGGAATGCCATTAACAAATGCCATAGTCTCCCCATCCACTAGAAATTCCAGTTGAGAGAGGAGCTGAGTGAGGAAACATGCTTTGACTATGGAGTATAGCATATGTGGTGATCAAGAACAATTTCTGAGAATCACTTGTCCTAGATATGAGTCATTGTATTACCTTCCCGTAATTGGGGTAAAATACACAACATACAAAATTTAAAGGAAAAGTGTTTATTTTAGTTTATGTTTTTTGAGGGGTTAGTTTGGTAGTGGAGGGACTGCTCCAAGGAATAATAATGCAGCAGAAAGTCATCTTAGAGAAGAAAACTGCTCAGCTCATGGTAGCCAGAAAGGAAAGACAGACAGAGATAGAGGAAAGAAGAAATAGAGGGCTAGAAAAGGGAGATAAGCCAGGGATGAGGATATATTCTTCCAGTATACTTCCAGTGACCACCACCTCTGACCAGCCCCACTTCCTCTTCATCGATGAACTCATTAGTGAATTAACCCATTAATGAGTAAGGCACCCCCATGATCAGATCACCTTCCCGAACCCTCTCTCTGAACATGTGAGACCTTGTGGGTACACTGCAGAGCCCAATCATAACAATTATGAAGAAAGCAAATCTGAGATGAAGCTCAAGAACTGAGCAGGCATGAATACAATGAAAGGTAGAAAAGAGGTTTTTCAGACAGGGAAAAAGTTGAATAATTGAAGGTGGCACTTAGGATGGTAAGATACAAGAAATGAAAAGGTTTGAAAACGCTGCATACACATAAAAGCAGGCTTTATCCTACCGATGAAATAATCTTCACTTATCACCTAGTTTTTTGAGTTTCTAAGAGAGATTATGTATGTATAACCCATTTTGTGAAACATAGCACATTTAATTCATATCATTGCACATTTGAATGCAACAAGTTAGCCCGGCAGTGTTGTGGTATGCTTCTATAATCTCACCACTCTGGAAGCCTGACACAAAGGGAGCCTAAGCTTAAGTCAAACCTAGAAAACTTAGTAATTTAACCATGCCGTGTCTGAAAATACATTTTAAAAATGGGCTGAGAATATAACTCATGGCAAAGGCCCTGGGTTAAAGCTCCTACAAAAAAATTTAACAAGGTACTTACTTTTCATTCCTATAGCTGTGCATCTACCACCATTTGTGAGCATCTTGGGAGGATTAATTATGAGGGGAAACTGTGCATGAACAGGTCAATTTTTCTAGATTATAAAATGTTGATTCCTTAAGACTTATCTTTTCCCCGGCCTTTCCTTCACAGGATCTCTGAATTGACCCAAACTGGCCTCCTCCAATTTGTCGTCTGGTTTGATTATGACAGGTGCTGGCCATGGTTAGACATCTGTCTTTATGATTAACCTAGATCTTTTTCAAAGGGACTCCATCTGGCTCTTCCTGCTGTCAGGTTCTCATTTAGTTTAGTCACATCTTCAGTCCCACTCTTCCTTAAGTAGGATTGTTTTGAACCTGTTGAGACTATCGACATTAGACATCATCTTTAAGGACCTGTGACAGTAGGAAGGGGCAAAGTCATTTGCTTTGTCTGCATTGGGTATTTCAACTGATGAATGGGATTTACTGTTCAATTGACCTGCCCACTAGAGGTGAAATATTCATTTATATTAAGAAGGCTAGATACTTTAAAATTTTTTACTTAGATCTCTATAAAATTGTCACATCTTATACCAACTCTGGGAAAGATGGAAATAAACCTGTATGAACACATACCTATACTTCCTAGTATGTAGGAAAAGGGTGTTCACAAGTCAGGTAAGGGAAGTGAAAAGAAGATTTCATATGAACTGACACAACATGAGAAGTTGAGGAAAGCAAACAAACAAAAGGAAAACACAGTGGTGGGACATCTTATAGGTAGATTGTCCTCAGAGTTAGGGAGGAGATGGGGCAGGGGAATTGAAACTCATTTATTCAACTTGTAAATCAACTCTGTGAGAGTTGATTTACAAGTGCAAACTTGACAGGTAGCTTAGCACTCTTTGAAAAGGTTCTCTGAGGCAACTCAAGAAGACCGTTGCTACACTGGGATCTAAGACAATGCCAACCAGGAGGGACTTCCAATGAATGACTTATGGTAGAATCTCTGTGTCCATCCTTCAGTCATAGGACAGCTTGGAGAACAAGCCTCTGTGTCCATAGTTGCCTTCTCCATCCTACCACTGGATATGCTGGAAGGTAATCCAATGCAGCCTGTGTCATGGAAAACTGAGACTTACAGCTATTTCTTTCAGAAAATGATGTTAATTTCCCCAAATTTAAGGCTATCCAAAATGGCATAAATTCCAAGTTTTGGGCAGAGGTTTTCCCTGAATGGAAGTTGAGACTTCCCATCCCTAAAACCTCCCCTGTGAGCAACCTCTGCTCTTGCTACTATAGGAATTTCATGCAAAAGTTAATTTGACTTTAAAATACTGACAGTAGCCTTATACTCATTAAACAGTGAAAACAGTCAATGTATCTAGCAGCTCAGACAATCTTGTTTGTTTTCTAGGTATATTAAATAAGTCTGAGAAAAGTCTCATGGGTGTTGTATCATCTATTATCTCTTCTAATGAAATAAATGTAGAATCTTATTTCTCTTTCCCCTCTTGCTTTGCTTAAAGTTTTGTTGTTATGTGTTATAAACATTCTGGCAACACATGGGGTAGCTCAATTGTTGAGTTTATTTGGGTTAAGAAGGAAAAACACTAATTTCTTCTGAAGTTCATTGTCTTAGGGAGATGCAGCTATTAGTTTAAGTTTTTATGCCCTTTAAAACAGAGACTAAAACCTTTACCTTTGCACCCTCTTCTCTATTGAATTCTGACTTCTGCTGTCAAAGAATGTAAGCAATTAATAATATTTTTATCAAAATCAAAAGAGTAGTTGCTGAAAATACATTTTCTCTTTTTACTGTTTACCTTTCTCCATTTGTGACTTTAAATAAACCAACTGAAGAGACTGTAGATCATCCTCTATAATCTGAATAATATAGCGGATGTCATAGATGTAGCTATGCCTCCTATTTCCCTCAAACTTTATGTCAAATTTCTGAACCCCAGTTCCTCAGAATGTGACTACATTTGTTGATACAGTCTTTAAAAAGGCAAGTGAGTTAAAATTGAGTCACTGTAGTGTGGGTGCTAATTGAATCTGACTAGTGTCCTTATAACAAGAGAAATTAGGACACACCAGGAGCCCAAGAGGCAAGTGCACAAGGCAAAGAGCATGTGAGGACACAGTAAGAAGCTTCCTATCTCCAAAGTAAGGAGAAAACCAACTCTGTTGACACATTAATCTTAATATTCGCCCTCCACAATTGTAAGACAATAAATTTCTGATACTTAAATAACCTAAGGGCACTCTTTTATGTTAGCCTTTATAAACTATTACAGAGACACTGATTACATATCATTTATTATTAAGAATAATAAATCACTTTTACATAGCACTATGTAAACTCTCTTTTGAAGCACTATCATCTGAAAAAATTATATTTAATTTTGCAAAATAAATCATGATTTAAGCAAATAGAAGAGGAAACTGGGGTTCAGTAAAATATCTGAGTAGAAAATTTTGAGAAGTTATCTAAAGAAGAGAGTGCAAATCTGACTGATGATCATTCGGGATGGGCCAATTATTGGTGACTCAAATATCAGACTAATAAAGATTGATGATATCCGTTGAATAGTGGGTTGTTCTTGTGATCTCTATCAGATAGGCAAGATGAAAATTTCAGTAGCAAAAATCATAAATATATGTAAAATGTCATTTTTGCTTTGTCTGAAGTAATTAGTTAGAAGACAAAGATTGGTGTCATGGACTAAAGTTAATGAAGTTATCAAACTACTGTATATTCTTATTATAAAAATATACCACAAATATAAAAATAAAAATCTAGAATAATAAAGCAAAATAGTCAAGAAGACAGAAATCTTACTTATGTATGCACCAAACAATAAAGCTCTAAAATATATGAAATAAAAACTAATAACCCTGATATACCTATACTTGTACTTGGAGAAAACAATGCAAATTTGCAAATGAATTCAAAAGGCAGAAATTTTTGATAAAATATTTGCGAATAAAATTTTTTGATACATTAAAAATAATTATACCCCATGGTTAAGTGTGATTTATTCTACTCATAAAAGGTTAGTTCAGCATTTAAAAATAAATCCATATAATCCTCCATTTCACAAATTAAAGAAGAAATACCAAATAAAGAGGTGAATTGAGCCAGAAAAAGCATCATACCAAAATTTAATTCTCATCCATGATAAAAACCTTCGATGAACTTAGAAAGGCAACATGCTCAACTTGATAAAGAATACTTAGAAAAATATATGGCTAATATGATAAAGATTCTCCTTAGAACTCTGACCAATGCAAGGATGTTTTTGCTTATCACTCTCATGCCATAACTCTACTAGCAAGTAACCAAGCAAGTAATGGAAATGAAAGGCATACTGATCTGGAAAGATGATAAAATAGTTTTTGTTTGCAAATAACATGATGACTTATGGGAAAACTTGGAGAATTCAACATGAAAGTCTAGAACTTATAAGTGATTTTATTAGGTTACAGGATACAAGATGAATAGACAGATACAAACGTCCATTGTAGTTTTATCTACTCATGGAATCAGATTTAAAATATAAAATCATTTACAATAACTAACAGACTGCTTAAGCTTAAGTACAATAAAACTTTTTATATAAGAGTTGTATGTTGAAATATGTAGGATTGCTGGGTAAAATTAAAGATCTAAATAAATAATCAAAATGTTTTGGATTGGAATAATTAACATAGTAAATATGTTAATTTTCCATTAATTCATGTGCTAGTTAACAGAATTTGTAATCAGAATTTACCAGGGGTTTTTAATGAATATATGCAAAACTATTCTATAATGCTTATAGAAAGATAAAGAAACAAGAATAACTAAAGACTTTTTTAAAATAAGCATATGATAGGAGGACCCTCACTTATCAAGACTGATAGTGGATGAACTAACAAACAAATCAATGGAATGAAGTAGAGATAACAATAGACCCACATATCTGACTATTAACCACTGATGTTTGACTGAAGAGCAAAAATAATTCAATAGGAGAGAGTCAGTTAAATAACTGGCCATCTATGGACTAAAATATGAACCTCTAGCCAAGTATTATTCCATACCATATTTTTAAAAATCTAAAAGAGATTTAAAATAAAAATAGGAAATTTTCACTATAAACCTTTTGAAGTAAAACTTAGAGAAAGTCTTTGGGATCTATTATAAAGCATTCTTACACGAGAAATCAAAAGCACAACCCATAAGAGAAAAATAAATTGAAAAGTGGACTTTGTCAAAACATAAATTTTTTTTTTGCAAGATATTATCTACTAAGAGGATGAAAATACAACCTATAGACTAAAAGATTCCATTAACAAAATGCATACTCACCAAAGCACTTTTAGCTGTCACACACAAAAATCTATCAAAATTCGCATTGCGGAAGCCGAGGCTCGCCATATTGTGCGGTGGCTCCGGGGGCTGCAGCGGCTGATCCCAGAGTCTCGCTCCGGCCGCGGCCAGCAGAGCCCCAGGCTGGGGCAGGAGCCGAGTGCTTAGAAAAGCTTGTCTGGGGGGGGTTCCTGCAAAATGGCCGACCTAATGACTCCACCGTAGGGAGGCTCCCTGGAATATACCTCCCAAATGCTGTAATACAAAATAATACAATAACAGAAAGAAGGAAAGGGGAGGGAGATGGATCCTCTGGACCTAAGAGGAGTCTAGGATGAGAACTGTAGCCCTCGGAAAGAGTAAAAAAAAAAGAAGTAAACAAAGGTGGCGGCACCTCTGACCGGAGCTCAATCCAACCAACGCGGACTCAAACTGGGAAGGTGCGATTAAAGTGTTTGAGATGCGCGATTGAACTTCTGTGGCTAAGGCGGAAACCGCGGAGGCAGCTATAGATCGTGGAAAGAGGTGGTGGCGAGCTGGTGAGTGAGTAAACTCGGCAGTCCCCAGCCCCGCACCCCCCACTCCCCAGGGAGAGCGAGGAACAGGCTTCCATCTTGAGACTGGAACTGCACCTAATTAGGCATGGTTCCTGGCCCACACCAGGCCCTGGAGGGTCCTGGCGGAATCTGCATGGGCGCCCTGGGGGTGATAGAGGAAATTAGGTGGACGGCCCTATCCACGCGCACTTCACCAGACATCCGCGGAGCCGAGGCGGGCTGGGGAAACACAGCAGAGCCCAGGAAAATGCCAAGAAGGAAAGGTAGAGGGCGCTCTCCGGACTCCGATACAAGCAGCACAAACCCAATTGACGTAAAGGCAGACAAGGTTGGGAGTCCAAAAATTAAACTCTCAGAGGAGATGACAACCGAAGTGGGGAGACAACTCCATGAAGCTATGAAAGAAATTAAAGCG